>APFE031561801.1:0-14361 GCA_000404065.3 Pinus taeda | reverse complement strand
TTTCTTTCATCCCAAGGTGTTTTGGGGATATACCAATGTTCAATTCACTTCTAAGTTCATTGGAGTTAGTTCTTATCTTTGTCATGATCATCTTCCTCTTAGCACTCCATGAAAGAAAGATAATTCTGGTTAGGGAGAGTGGGGTTGATCACCTCCTTATAATACCGTAGATGTTTTTTCCCCTCTAGCTCATTTAATATTATCTTTATTCTTCAATATGATCTCCTCCTTTAGTTCTCAATAGTCAAACCAAGACTGGAGATCCTTGTGCCAATAGGGTTTAAGCAAGAAGTGGGGGTTTTGGTTAGAGTTCAAAGTAATTTTGGGGAACCTCTTGGTTTTTATCTTGTAATGTTTCTTAGTATACATCATATTAACTAAATAGAGCCATGCTTTCAATGGGAGAAAGGCCAGCGTCATTAAAAAAAAGATACGATAGGGAGTATTGCCTTCAATCTTGAGGTTGTAAGTTATTAATTACTTTTGGATCAGCTTGATCTTCCTCCACGACTCTTTAGATATATTGCAACAGTTGAAAATAATTAATATTATTTTGTATTAATGGAGAAATAGTTACACAAGTTGTAACATATCTCCTTAGTTTAGGAATTGTTCCTAGAGTTTCGTAGTTTGGTTGCAACTTCCTGTTGTACTTAATGATGTAATCTTTCATTCATAAATAATAGAGTGAACGGAGAGAGTACTCTTTGTTTGAGTGCAGTCTCCAGGTGCTATATTCACCTGTGAGCTGTAACTCCTTCTTTTTCAATTCAAGTGTGATTTTTATCTTGGTATCAAAGCGAGGTTAGGGACAGCCTTAATTTTTTTCTTTTCGTTAGGGATGCATCCTTGCACATAACTGTCGTGGCGGTGGAGTATACAGAAGATTCGTAGGATCAGGTGGACTGTAGCAACACCTGTAGCACAGGTCTCAGATGACTGATCATCTCTGAGCACAAGAAAGGGTTGGCGCGGTTTTGACAGGAACAGTGGCGCCATTTTTGAGCGGAGCAAAGAGTTGGCATGGGTTTTTAAGGAATATTCGCGCCATTTGGCACGGCTTTTAGAGCGATAGTCGTGTCGATGCGCTAGAAAACGCTATTGGCGCGGAAAATCAAGCCTTAAGCATGCCCATTACATGCCTCGCATCGATTTTGTTTCTGGCACGGGTCCTTCATTGTCTAGAAGTGACAGCTGTTTCTGGCGCAGGTTTTTCACTGTCGGGAAGCGCCAACCTCTTTCTCCTTGGAAGATCTGCAATTTTTTTTCTTTTTTTTTGCAGATCAGCCTTTCCCGGTGGTGGCTCTTTGAAGCTTCAGATTTGCTCGGTGGCAGCAGATCGGATTTGCCCGGTGGTGGCGCATTGGAATTCCTGATTTCTTCGGTGGCATCAGATCAGATTTTCCCAGTGGTGGCGCATTGGAGTTCCTGATCTGTTTGGTGGCAGCAGATCGGACTTGCCCAGTGGTCGCACATTGGAGTTCCTGATCTGTTCGGTGGCAGCAGATTGGACTTGCCCGGTGGTAGCTCATTGAAGGTACAATTCTTTTTTCTTCAGCAAAACAGAGGTTCGGATCTAGTATATGGTGTTTTTTTTTGTGACCTGAAAGTGTTCTGTTGGATAGACTTATTCATCAAAGGATCATAAATTTTATCAGTGCAATATGAATAACAGTATAGAATCATACCTCCACGAGTCTGGCAAACTCGATGGATTGAATTTCACCAACTGGAAATTCAAGATGCAAACTTTACTTGAAATCGCAAATGCGTGGTCAATTGTTATAGGAAATGAGCTGAGACCAGGATCAGCTGCACAAGAGCAATATTGTGATAAAAGGGAGACAAAAGAGAAGGTAATATTGAAGATGTCTGTCAAGGACAATGTTATCCCACATATTAGAGATTGTAAATCGGCCACTGACATTTGCACGACGCTCAAAAACCTATACTAGACGCAGAATACAAATCATATCGTGTCACTCAAAGGCAAGCTGTTTGCATTGAAGATGGAGGAGAATGAGTCCACTGCTGGATTCATTGCTAGAGTTAAAGATCTGAAGGACAGATTGGGAGATATTGGAGAGAAAGTTTCTGATTCAGATCTGGTCACGATCACGTTGAATGGAATGACTGATGAATACCAGGTGTTCATCTCAGGGTTGTTAGCAAGGGAGAAAGCCCTTGCGTTTGAAGAGCTGACAGGGATTCTGCTACAGGAAGAAGAGAGATGACAAAATTTGAAATCAAAGAGCAATGAACTTGCTCTGATGGCAAAAAGGAGACAGTATAGTGTGAAGGAGCATCAACAACTGCAACAGTAGTAGTAGAAAGGTGCCAACACATTTTAGAAGAGATTGTTTAAAGGTATGTCTGCTAATAATTTTACCATCAAGAAATGTTTTTACTGTGGAAAACTTGGTCATCAGATTAAAGATTGTTATAAAAGGCAGGCAGACGAAGGAAAAAACAAACAGAGAAAACATAAGAGTTACTTTGTTGAGGAAGAAGAAGACCATAGCCATGAACTTCGACTATTTATAGTCGGTTGTGCTCTTTCAGCTTTAAAGGGAGATGAAGACGACATATAGTATGTCGACTCTGGCGCATCCTCACATGTGACTGGTAAGAAGGAATGGTTTGAATTTCTTGAAGAAACTTCATGTGGGTCGAAAATCTATTTAGGAGATGACAGTGGATATGCGATCAAAGGATATGGTGACATTCCTGTAAAGTTACCTAGTGGTGACATTAGACATCTTAAAAATGTATTGTATGTTCGAGGAATTAAGAAAAAATTGGTCTTTGTCTCAATGATTACTGATCAAGACATGCAAGTTCAATTCTTTAAGACTAATTGTGTCATTAAGGATAGCCAGATGGAAACAGTTGCAACAGGAGTGCGCGTGGGGAACCTGTACAGACTAGATGTGAAGAGTATGCCACAGCAAGCAGTGGTTGCAGCTGGATTGACAGTTGAAGATCTCTGGCATCACAGATTCGACCATCTTAATCTGCAAGACCTCATCTTACTTCAGAGAAAAGGTATGGTTGATGGACTCCCTGTTCTCCATAATGTTAAGCTAGATTATGATGGATGTGCATTAGGGAAAATGCATAGAGAAGAGTTCCCTTTACATGTCAATAGAAAGGAAAGAGATATTTTAGAACTGGTGCATACAGACATCTGCGGACCTATGCAAACTAGGTCATTAGGAGAAGCATATTACTTTCTTTTATTTACAGATAATTGCACTAGATTTTCATGGATATACTTTATGAGTAAAAAGAGTCAAGCCTTTCAGTATTTTAAAGATTTTAAATCCATGGTAGAAAACCAGACAGGAAAAAGGATAAAAATTCTTCGCTCAGATGAAGGGGGAGAATACAATTTGGGAGAGTTCATGGATTTCTGCAAGCAGCATGGAATTGTGCAACAGTTTACAGTGCCCCATACTCCACAAGAGAATGGAGTGGTAGAACGGAAGAACATAACTCTTGTCGAGTGTGCAAGAAGCATGCTTCAAGGTAAGGGTCTCTCAAATGGTCTTTGGGCAGAAGCTATTAACACTGCTGTGTATTTAAAGAATAGGAGTCCTACTAGATGTTTAGGCTTCAAAAACCCTTTTGAAGCATTCTTTGGATTCAAACCAGCAGTAAGTCACTTAAGAATATTTGGGTCAAAAGATTGTGCTCATATACCTAAGGCAGATAGGAAGAAGTTAGATCCCAAAGCCCTGAAATGTATATTTGTTGGATATGGCACTGAGTTCAAGGCATATAAGTTATATAATCCTGTGACTTACAAGGTTTTTGCAAGCAAAGATGTCATATTTCATGAACAGGTTGAAGAAGGAAAGGAGGATTCTAACAGTGATTGCCACATTCCATTGCTAATAGAAGAAAACAGTGAGGAAGATGAAGAGCAGGAGTAGAAACAACAAGAAGAAGTAACAGATAATGTAATCAATGATGATGCAAGCCTAGAAAACGCTGAAGTAGATAGAGTTGAGGTAAGTCCCCTACCAACGAGATCGGGTAGGAGACTAGATTATCTTCTAGATTGAAAGACTATGCATTAATGTCAAAGATTGTAAACATTGTAGAACCTGCAAATTATGAGGAAGCAAGTAAATCTGATGCATGCAGGCCTGCAATGTATGAGGAAATAGAATCAATAAATAGAAACCATACTTGGGATTTGGTTGAATTGCCTGAAGGTAAAACCCCCATCGGATGCAAATGGCTGTATAAACCAAAAATAAAGGTAGATGGGAGTATAGAGAAACTTAAAGCTAGACTGGTAGCAAAGGGTTACTCACAGCAAGAGGGAATAGATTTCGATGACACCTTTGCTCCTGTAGCCAAACTAAACACCATTAGAATGCTAATTTCCTTAGCAAAAAAACATAAATGGCAGCTACACCAGCTAGATGTTAAATCTGCATTTCTGAATGGTGACTTGAAAGAAGAAATTTATTTAGTACAGCCTGAAGGTTTTGTGAAAAAAGGACAGGAACATCTTGTGTGTAAATTGAAAAAGGCACCTTATGGTTTAAAACAGGCACCCAGGTTGTGGTATGAGAAAATTGATGCATTTTTTGTACAACATGACTTTCATAGGAGCTTGAATGATCCAAATCTGTATACCAAGTTTAATAAATAGAGGCAAATTATTTTGACTTCTTTGTATGTAGATGATATGATTATAACATGGAATGCTAACAATCTGATCAAAGAAATCAAACAGCAAATGTCACAAGTGTTTGAGATGAAAGATCTCAGAAACCTTCATTATTGCTTGGGATTGGAGGTATGGAAAGATTTTGGACAAAATTTTCTTACTCAAGGGAAGTATGCTAGAAGCTTGCTGGAAAGGTTTAGAATGGAGCTGTGCAGATCAGCAGCAACACCATTACAACAAAATTTAAAGTTGAGTAGTGACGATGGTACTAAAGAGGTGGATGCCACTATGTACAGACAGCTAGTTGGCAGTTTGATATATCTGACTACAACTAGACCAGACTTGGCATATTCAATTAGTGTGTTGAGCCAGTTCATGTCAAAACCACTCAAAAGTCACTGGGTCACAGCAAAAAGTGTGTTGAGGTATCTTAGTGGTACTAGTAATTATGGCATTTTGTACACTGACACTTTTGATGTTCTGATGTTATTCTAGTAGGTTTTTCAGATTCTGATTGGGCAGGTAACTTGGACGATCGAAGATCTATCATAGGTTACGCATTCAGCATTGGATCCGGGGTCATAGCATGGAGCAGTAAAAAGAAAAGCACTGTAGCTCTATCTTCATGTGAAGATGAGTACCAAGCATCGTATGCAGCCACATGTGAAGTTATCTGGTTGAGAAGACTTCTCAACGATGGAGGAGAAGAGCAGAAAGAATCAACTATTATCAAAACTGACAACGAGAGTACCATCAAGCTTGCATACAATCCAGTCTTTCATAAAAATACCAAGCACATCGATACTCAATTTCATTTTATTCGAGAGAAACTATAGTCAAAAGAAATATGTGTTGAATATTGTAAAACTTGTGATAACATGGCTGATATTTTTACTAGGCCTCTTGGGCATGTAAAGTTTGAATTGTTTAGAGGGATGTTAGGAGTTCAGGATAATCCTTTCTCCAATAAGGGGGCAGTTGAAGATAATTAATATTATTTTTTATTAATGGAGAAATGGTTACACAAGTTGTAACATATCTCCTTAGTTTAGGATTTGTTCCTAGAGTTTAGGAGTTTGGTTGCAACTTCCTGTTGTACTTAATGATGTAATCTTTCATTCATGAATAATAGAGTGAACAGAGAGAGTACTCTTTGTTTGAGTGCAGTCTCCAGGTGCAGTACTCACCTGCGAGCTGTAACTCCTTCTTTTTCAATTCAAGTCTGATTTTTATCTGCAACTCCAAACCTCACATCCATACAAAAAAGCAGGGGTGCTAAGAGTCTAAAAACCAACGCTTTTTTACTCCATACTCAAAGATCAATAGTCTTACAATCATTTTAAAGCACATAACAAGCTTTGCAGCTGCCAATAATCCTTTTCTCATAGAGCATTGCAGCTTCCCCATATGTTTCTAGCTTATCAATATAAATTAAAAAATAAAATAAAATATATAAAGATTAAAAAATATAATTTATTAAAAAGAAATTAAGGATATAATATTAAAAAATTATATTTATAAAATTGAGTTTAGAAAAGATAAAGTGAGCATAGTCTACCTAAGTTTTCCTAATTTTAATAAAATAATTTATAAAAATAAATTCGAAAAAAAATGAATATATATATATAGAATAAAATTATTTTGGTTTAGAAATTATAAAGTATAATCAATTGTTGTAACTTTTTTATAATATTTTAGTGTTTATTTGAAAATTAAATTATTATTTTTTTTAATAAAAATAGCATAGTGTGTTGAGATTAAGCATACTTTTAAAAAAAATTATTGAACTCTATTGCAAGAGGTTCCTACTAAGCATCATTTAACATTTGAATAAAATAATAAATATATAATAAAATTAATGGAATATCCATCTTAAAGCCTCTCAGGGCGTTGAGCAAAATGACGTGCCCAAGAGAAAATGATCGGTTAAGCGCTCGAGGAGGGAAGGAAACTAGCACCTAGGTTATAGATAGAATTAAGGGTAGATCCGACTCGAAATCGAATTTATGACCGCACACATGTTCATCTTTTAGGGTTTAAGTAAATTTGAAGTCCAGATTAAAAGTTTATGACCGCACATTACGTTTATATGTTTATTAAGTAATTTTGAAGTCAAAATTAAAAGGTAATATGTGATACATAAAAATTAACTACTGAAGCAATAGTTGTGCCAATTTTTAAGATCATCGAGTATCGAATTCTAGGTGGGATATGCCATTAAATCTAAGACTATATTCACCTCTTTTGTAGGTTTAGTTTTAATTTAAGTGATGCATATTTTTGACTCTATATTGCTAATCATAACTTCGGTATCACAAATGTCGTGTTCAATTAAAGGACCTGAAACAAGATCTTACGATAAGCAACTACACTTAACTAGCTTGTTTTTTTCTTCTCTTTCCTTTATTATCTCCATTCAATCTCTTGTTTTGTTTTGAATGTAAACGTCCATTTTATATCAATAAATACATCTAGATTATACTCTACTTTTTAATCTAGTGTGTTTCACCACTTGTACTTGATAACTTTGCGTTTCTCTCTATTTTTTTTTCTTTTAACTTCTTCTGATTAATTTCTATTGATTTGACAATTAAATATCTGCAGGTTTCAACGGGTAATTGCAAATGTACTCTCAAAAAAGGAAACACAAAATTATCTAGCTTACAAGTCCGCTGAAACCTATATGCAATTAGAACTGGCATTAGATCCAGTTCCAGCGAAACTGGTTTCTTATAAATACAATTACTTTATGTGGAATCTTGTAACTTTCAAGTGCAGAAGTCACTTTCATTGAAGTAAATTTGGAAGAAATTAGGTAACACCACAAAAATAATCTTTACAGTTTGCAAACCGTAGTCGCATGAAGGTGTTAATTTGCTTAAAAAAAGAGTTATTTATTTTATAATTTGGGACTGGTTTATTTTTATTTTTAGACAGATATGTGCCAACTCCACATTTAACATGAATAGCTGGGCTTTTATATATATAGATATAAGATATTTATAGATAAAAGTCTTTAAGTTAAATTAACATATATGGGTTTTTATATATCAATAGTTTAATATGTTATTTTGATATAAGTGTTTGTATCAAATAAAAGCATATAAAAAGATTAATGCAAAACATTATATCTTTTAACTCATAAAGGCAAAGAAAATAAATATTCTATAAATAAAATGAAAAAAGATAGTTTAAAATGATTTAGTAATAAGTTTCTAATGATGTGAAAATATGATTTTTAATCTTATTTAATTTATAAAATGAATTATTATCGTTGTCTAGATAAAAAGATTGAAAAATCATATTCTTTATCATATAAGAATAAAAAATATTTATTTATAAAAACGACGTTGAAAGAGTTTAATAAATATGAAGCACATTATTATGTAGATAAATATTTTTGGAAATATCATATTTTAAATGCATAAATGTGAAAGGGAAAAATAATATTCTCTTAATAATATAAGAAAAATATTTTTTTATAAAAATGAGTGAGAAAGAGTTCAATGAATATGATGCATAATTTTAAGTAGATAAAAGTGAAAAGGAGAGATCATATTCTCTTAGTCAAATAAGAATAAAAAAGTCTATTAAAATGAGTTAGAAAGAGTTGAATGAATATGATAGGTAATTAATCATTACTTTCAAAAATTAACTATAGTTTTCTTAGATAAATTATAAGATGGATCTGCAAGAAGTTTTCACTTCATGAAATTTGATCTCCCTTAAGGCTTCCTAATTAGTGGGGAATGTTTCTCATTCAATGGTCTCCGGATTTTAATCCTACCACATAAATCTCTTCTACCCTTTAGAAATTATATTTCCATATCCTCCCCTTATTTCCTATAGGGATGTTATTTTCAAAGCAATATGTGAAAAATTTTGCCACTACCTCATTAGTTTTTAACTCAAGAACAATAACTTATTTGTGTTATAATTTATGTTAAAACATATTTTGCAAAAAGACTCCTTGAGGAGATTCAAATCGACTTTGAGAGTTGGTCCCATCTTTAAGATTTAGACTATGAACATGTTCCTTTAGAATCATCTAGTTCCTTTAGAATCATCTGCTTAAGATCTCTAATTCTCACAGCTTGAATGTCTAATATTTCTCTCTAATTCTCACAGCATGAATGTCTAATATGTCTCATCCCTAACAACCTAAATCTCATAAACATCATCCCTCCACTAATATATTTGAAGGTTTGAAGTCTTGAAGAACATAAATCATAATGAGATGTGCCTTGAGAGACTAATCATAATATTGAAAAAAATCTTCCTTTAGATAAGAAAGAAAAAGAGGTTACTTAGAGTAAGATAAGGATATCAATATCCGTCTTCTTCTCCTTCCTACTATATTTAGATGTTCTAAAATGAAAATAATGATCTTCCCCTTAGTTAACAGGAAATGGAAAAGATTGAAGCAAGAAATACTCAAATTCTAGTGCACATCCTTCTTTAGCCTTGTATGGTTCTATTGGGGGAACATTTGATTAAATCTTAGAAATTGCCTCGTATTCTATTGGGGTAGATTTCATTAAATATTAGAAATGTTTTAGTTTTGTGCAATGATGTGTAAGTAATATGTAATAATCTACTCTTGTTTTCAAGTCTCACAATGTTGGTATTAGATCACCCCTTCTTTTGTTGGGAGGAGGATGGTATTTTTTTTTAGAATCATTGAGAAATGTTCATTTGTACTATTAGTTCTCATGTATATTGGCTACTTGTTTAGGCTAGATATTTTTGTGTAATAGAAAATTATTTTTTGGTTATATATACATATACACGCTTACTTATACTTGTAATCATAAAATATACCATATTATTATTGAGCAGAAAAATTGAGGAAAAATTATAAAATGCTTAAGAAAATAAAAAAAGGGATTAAATTAAGAAAATAAAAACATTTTTGATAATATTAAAAAAATAATATTGAAAAAAAAAATCTAAAAAATTCTATATTAAGGTTTTTTTAGTTTTTTTAGTACATTAGTTGATTAATTAAAAAAAATAGATGATTTTTAATTTTATTATAAATTAATGAAGAAAATATATTAAAATATCAATAAATAAGTGAATATAATCTAAACTTTATATTTTTTTAATTTTAAAGTAAAAATAATAAAAGTTTTATATTTTTTATTTTAAATATCAAGATATATGCATTTTTAATTATAATTTTACTAATATAGATATTGAAATTTTAAAATTTGAATTATTTATTTAGATATTAAAATTTTAATTTATATTAAGATAACTAGAAAACATATAATATTTATTATAAATATATTTTAAATCTAAATAGCCCATTATTAACCCTATGTAAGAAATTCTATTCTTAAAGATAGAAAGGGTTCCCTAATCTATCTTGCCACCTTCCAAATATATTTAATAATTTTATGATGATACATGTTTTAATTGTATGTTAAGCTAGTGGTATTTAAAATATAAATTTAATAGTACACGATAATCATAAATTCATATAATATTCATATATAAAAATAGATTTTAAATCTGAATAAGTAAATTATTATCGAGGTGTCAAGATAATTTTATTTTTAAAAATAGAAAGTTTTTTTTTAAGTTTATCTTACCATTTTCAAATTAATGTCTAAATAATTTTATGGTGATACATGTTTTAATGGTATGTAATGGTAATGTATACTATGAGTATTGCGGAGACTTATTTATGATTAAAATTTTATTAATTAGTATTTTTAAAAAAATTTTTTAATTTAAATAAAATGTTATAAGTAGTTTAGTTGTAGTGATATGGAGAATTTATGAAACAGTAGATGGAAGATTAATTTTTAGTAATTGTGTTATTTAAAAATAAATAAATTAAATAAATAAAATTTAGAAATAATAAATAATCCTTCCATGAATGATAAATAAATAATAAATAATATTTATAATTAAAAGATAAATATTTTTTTATAAATTTTTAATTTAAATAAAAAATTATCTATCAAACTAAATTTAATTATGTGGTCTTCGGTTCGCGTGGAAAACACATTATATATAAATTAATTAAAAAACATATACCATTTATATATATATTTAATACCCAAATGCGAGTGAAATCAATGTGTCATAATGTTTCACAGGACGGATGGAGGCGCTTGGGCACTTGGTACTGCCAGATGCAGACCCGTGTGATTCTCTAGAAGCTTATTTGGTTGATGTGTGTGACATTCAAGCGACTCACTCGGTACTTGAGGGATCATTTACATAGCAAAAGATTTGACATGCTCTCTGCATTCACTGCTCATCCCATCCAAGGTATGGCTTTAGTTATTTCATCCATGGCATTAAGGGATTTCCTTACCATTGTAAGCGCCCTACCTTCGTGTCTCTGGTTAAAGCCGCAAGTGGGTTTCTGTGGCTCGGTGTTCTCTGACAACAACGGTCAATTTTCGTTGTGTATTCCGTTTCTTGTTCACCTCTGGCTTGGGAAAGTGTGGCGTTTAGATAGAAGTCTTGTCTCTGGAAACTTTGGTAAGCTTTCAACTTCCCCTGCTACTTTTCCTGCGTCGCTCTCCCTGCATTTTCAGTCCTACCGTCCGGGTCTTAAGTTGGTTTCTGCATTGTGTAACCTCTCTTTGGGTTTTTGTAATGACCAGACATTTTACGTAAATAAATTATTATTTACCCTTATAGGTGAATAAAATAATAGAAATTATTATTTTCTTGAAAACGATGAAAATATTATTTGTGCAAAATGGTATAATATGAATTGCATGATATATGTGTACACAGTAACTTTATGTGAAAAGTTATTTACTCTTCCTGCTTAAAGATAAAGGAAAACAGTTGCCAACATATTAGGGGAAAAACCCTAACTGTTTTCTCTTTCCCATAGAAAAGGGGAAAGAAGAAAAGACCCGGGGTTGTTGAATGAACAAACGGGAAGACAAGAAAAGGCACTGGAGCAGAAGAAGAGGGTGCTATGTCTGGTGATGACCAGATAGCACAGGCACATTTGTGTTTCATATTGCTGAGGCTGTGGCCGGCAAGAGAGCTTGGGGGAGAGACTCAGTTCGGATGACTGGTCTCGTGGCTGGGAGGACATCAAGCATTCAATCACCTTCTACGTGCTGTAGAAGTGCAAAAGATAAAAGACAAGGATACACAGGTAAGTATCTGTAGTTTTCATTAAATCTGGAAGACTAGTTATTACACTATATTCCTAAAAAAATCTGATTATAGTTGCTGTGAGTGTGGCTTTTGGGCTGTAAATCAGAACCTGCGTATTACTGAAAACAATACCGGTAATGATTAATGCCTCTGCTAGATACATATAAAGTATAAAGTAAGAAAAGAAATAGTGAATGAGAATTTGAACAGTATCTTGTACTTTACTCTTAGACAAGTTAAAGTGTGAAAAATAAAGGACAGTAATTATTAGGTGCCAGAATAGAATAGAATGGCCGAATTACCTTTATCAGGTATGAAAATAGGTGTATATATATTAAAACCTACGCTATATAACAGCACCTGAAATAACCGTTTATTCCTAACATAGAACTCCATGAGCAGTGATTCATACGTTGGCAATAATTATACAAGTATTGAAAATGTGAACAAACAATACACATATATTCGGAATGAAATTTCATTATGGACTATAGCAGCCAAAGAGGATAGATACGATGTCTTGTAAATATATATACATTTCCAGATAAATAGCAATTCAAACCCTCGCAAGAATCATAGTTTCGATAAGGGTTATAAGAAAACAAAATTACTGTAATAGACTTACAACGTAAGCACTACGAAAATAACCGCCGAACCTCATAACTGTAGCAGTATCCGGTTGGCCGCATACATAGGTGAGAACCACCTGGTAGTATGGCACCAGTGTGATGTCAATTAGGGAATGAAGGTCATACCATCCGCTCGGCGGATAAACTTATTTAACATCAAAGCTAGAAGACAAATAAAGAAGATTTCGACTGGAGCAATTAACAGGTTGATCACCAGCTAATGATGAGGAGTGGTAACCCACCAAGAGTAGAGCTGTTACTAGGCCGTAACAGGCTTCCTCCTCAATTCCACACATAAACATATCAGAATTATTAATAAGAATCTTTCGTTCGGATTAGTCAATTATCAACAATAAAATGCATAAGCATCATTATCAACTCATTTATCCATGTATCATCTAACCTCTGAGGGGCGGCAAACCCAGAAAGAGTAGGGTCGTAAACCAAAACCCTCAGAACATTTCATTAAAAACAGAAGTAAATAACCAGTGTGTAACATGAGAAGATTCGGTGGCTCGTGGGGAGCGGCACCGCGCACTAACAGAGTATAAGCATATTAAAACATTAAGAATGCAATAAGAACTGTAACATGCAAGGACTGTTCGACAACTGGAGACAAACCCAATAATCCTGATGCATTAACCACGGCGATCAATAGCGAGTTCATTACAATATGTTTACACTGAGAAATCGAATAGTTACAATATGGAACAGAGGTAAATGAACGCAAGCTCGCCCCATAGGTCTGAGCTTTCTGACAGGCCATAACTAAATCAAAAACCCTATGCACAAATCTACACATACGGCGACCTGGGCTTCAACCCAAAACAATGGTAAACAATGAACAAAAAGGAAGTTCTGCCAAGATGAGGCCATTGCGCCAAGCTATGATAGAATTGACAAAACCCTGGTAGAGAAGAACAATATAAGTCGAACTCCAAGATTGAATCAACCAGTAAAAAGTCTACAGTGATAGAACGCTTACCGATTTAGGGGGTTGAAGGTCGAAACCCTGAATAATCCTCGGAATCGCGGCCTCATCAGTCTGCTACCCTGCTCCAACCAATATTAATCAAGGTAGTTAGCGTATTTACAAAAATACAGTGAACTAATACAGTAATGAAACTACAGGAAATGCGCATCACCTGTTACAGAAGGAGTTAAGGGTGAGGGAAAGTGAAGGTTTCACCGCCAACCAGGCCGTCTCTAGAGTTCCTCCAAGACACCGGTGAGTTGAACCAGAAGTGCCCACGGTAATGGCATCCCAATCATGGCAGCGACGCCGAAGCAAAGACTACATCTGTAGAGCTGAAGCAACAATGAAAATGACCAGGACCGCGTGAATGAAACCCTATGTATCACACCGTCCAAGGCACATCAATCTTCTACCGTTCGATCGTTGGAAGTGATCCTGGCCGAGGATCACAATGAGAATCCCGAGAGGTGGTGTGGCGGGACTGTAACATTAATGTCCCCAGCTACCAAACCCAAATTTCAGTGATGCGGATCGATGGCGTGGACCATGGATGCCAGGTGTCACACGCAAAGCGCCTCAACCTGCCGCCAAACAGTTTGATATGTATCGTATAAAGCGACCAAGGACAATCATCTGCCAGAAGATAGATATGCAGGATCATTTCATTTATAATCATATCCGTTATTATCAAAGTCAATTACTATGATGACATTAATATATAGATGTGTAGGTAATGTAATAATTTTTTTTTATTATTGTGTAATGTTAGCATTTGGAGGGTTATGACATATGGTATCAGAGCCCAGATACAGCACTGTGGCCTCTGGGTAAGACAATGGTGAATGGACATTGTGGAAATGAATTTTTCTTTACTATTCGTGAATGTTTTCTTACACAGGACCAGATTCTGAGAATAACAGACATGAGGAGAG
>APFE031561796.1:136991-154674 GCA_000404065.3 Pinus taeda | reverse complement strand
TTGGATTTTTCATGCCTTTGTCCTTGAGCATGATGTTGTTCTCTTTGTTGGCTGCTGCCTTGGCCTTGGTTCTGATTTGGATTGCTGCCTCCTCCTTGAGCATTTGCTGGACTGTTCCTTCCACCTCTGTTCTGGCTTCTGCCTATTCCTCTCTTGTTTCCTCTGCCTTGACCTCTTCCTCTTCCAAAGGACATTTGGGTCTTAAAGGCTTGCTCTAGAGATGCGTTTTCATTCCTACTCAATCTCTGCTCATGTGTTATCAGTGATGCATGTAGCTCATAAACTGAAAAGTTTGAGAGATCTTTTGTCTCTTCAATGGTGGTGACTATAGCATCAAACTTTGAGGGTAAGACCCTCAGTATTTTCTCCACAATCCTCCTTTCTTCAATGGTTTCTCCATGAGTCCTCATCTGTGTGATCAGACCAATTACATGTGTGAAGAATGAGTCAATGTTGTCTGACTCTTTCATGTTCAAATTCTCAAAATCTCTCCTCAGCAAATGTAGTTTTGCTGTCTTCACTTTCTCCATGCCTTGATAGGCTGTCTTGAGAGTTTGCCATGCTTCTTTGGATGTCTTAGCTACTGCTATCATTGGAAACACACTCTGGTCCACTGCTTGATAAAAAAATACAAGGGCTTTTGAGTCCTTCTTCCTATTGCTCTTCAGCAGATCCTTCTCTGCTGGAGTTAATCTATTGAACTCATTTTCATCTGCTAGTTCTTCAAAACCATCTTGAATTAATTCCCATAAATCTTGACAGGCAAACAGGGCTCTCATGGTTATTGCCCAATAGTCATAGTTCTTCCCATTAAACTGTGGGAGCTGGGTGTTAAACATACCCATACCAGTGCTTGTGCTGGCCATTCCTTGCATCCTTAGTTATGCTTCAATTTCTTGACTTTGTATTTTAAAACAACTGACTGCTTCTTCAGCTTCTTTGTCACCTTCAAAGAGCCTAAGTCTGCTCTGATACCACTGTTGGGGATTTTTCTGGGAAAATCCCAAAAACAAACAATTCAAGCACACAGAGGCATGGGAAAATCCCAAAAACAAACAATTCAAGCACACAGAGGCAATGCTCTGTTTCCTTTACTCCAGGGTCTTCTTGCACAGGGAAGCTTTTTAAAAAAAAATTACTGAGAACAGAGTATTGCACCACCATAAAATATTTCTATTCATTAAAATAAAAATCACTGATACATATTCATCCTCTTTCACTCATAGGGATTCACCAAAACATTTCAACAAAATTACTCTGTCTTCTTTGAAATTTTACACCACTCTGTGTAAAAATTTCATTTACATTCACTGCTGTTTGAAAACAAAGATTACAAGGATTTACTGCTGTAAAAGAAATAAAAGGATCAACACACTGCTGTGTGAAAAATTACATATTCACCAAAACTTACTTTTTCATTTTCACTGTTGTGTGAAACAATTCATGGTTTTTTGATACATGCTTCCCCCTGGTTTTCTTCATTCACTTCTTCGCACTGTTGTGCGTTTCCATTTTCCACTTACCAACTTACCAAAAATGTTTTCCATTTTCCACTTACCAACTTACCAAAAATGTTTTACTTGTTCTGTTAGAACAAACTTACGCCCGTGAATAATTAAAAAGCAATAAAATTAAAACTATATGACATTGCCCATGCCATTATTAATTCACGCCCATACATGCCGTAAAAAAAACTTAAATGTTTAACAACACCTATGACAACTTATTAAATCCCTTCATGGAAAAAGTTTGCAGTAAACCAAGCTTGTATTTTACTCCACGCAACATTAACTGCAGGCTCGTATGCAACTTGGAGTGCAATCAACGGTGGAGAACGCTGGAGCAGATCGTACGAAGGAGGAGACATCGGATGAGAACTTTTAACCGACATTTACCTTCTGAGAAGTTGTCAGAGAGTGATGTCACGCCTCAACCACGCGTCAACACTTGAACCTTCTTGGAGCGACTATGTACAGAAACCATTTTACCTGAAAGCGGGTCTGAGAAACTTACCGGGGGTTTATGGTTTTACTTTGGTGGTTTTGGGCGCATTAAACGCTGGCCCGTTCAAGTGATACGCGGTTGAAATTACAAATTCAACACATATACCAAAAGAATAAAATAGTAATTATATAGAAATTAAGGAAATAAAAAGGCACAAATACCTACCAAAAATAAATGGAAACACCATAACTATAAGGGCATAAAATCCCTATAGAAAAACATCACATATAGATAATAGAATCCCTATTATTGAAGAAAGAACATTTTTATATTGAAAGCCGTCAAATTGTTATAGAAAACCGCAGGCATTTTTATAATTCTCAGGGTAATCCCCAAGGACTTCTATAGTTTTTATATGGAAGTCGTTGAACTCTAGAAGTCAACTTGGGATACTTTAACAAGATTTTCGATTCATACAGATCCAAATACACAATAAGATAATATATGGGTGCTGGACACTGTATATATAAATGTAGCCACTAAATTTCCGTACGTAGGTGGCACCAAGAGACTCGACAACATCAGTAAACTCGCCAAGCTTGGCTTCGACAAAATTAGGTTTCCATATGAAATGGCTGCAGATTTACGGAACAATCATGTCATTCCGAATTTGCACATGCGGAATGTCGAAAGCAATGTGCTGAGCCACTGAGTTGCGTGGGAGGCGGTAACACCTTCAGTGGCCACGATCGGAACCGCGAGGAGTGGATGAAGGCCGCCAATGTAATAGCACCCAACCAGAGGGTAGTTGCAATTTACGACTCCGGCAATGTTCTCCTTTATGATATAATTATGTGTTCACTGAATATTTTCTCACCAACAAACCACACCACTTGCGTTGTCCATTGCTAGTTTGTGTAATAATCGCATGTACAATTTGCTGAGTAAAAGGCGTTGTTTAATCTTCAGAGGTTTTGGAGTTTTTGGTTTGAATTTCTAATTCATTTTTCTGGATTTTTATTATATATATATATATATATATTCCAGATAAGAAAAAACATTGGTTTTATTATATAGACACTAAAATTAATATATTGAGTTTTATTTAGATGTGTTATATGAAATGTATATTGTTCTCTAATATATTAATAGCTCGAGAGAAATGTCGAAATAATTGATGTCTAAAGACTATACATTCCATGTCTCCATAATGAAAGCCGTAGCCAAAACAAAAAACAAGGGAGTACATATATCAAAATCTCCCAAGATATAGTCCAAATGTATGAGGAAACCATGTGCCCATTGTGCATAAACAAAAACAGTCGAGACAAAGGTCAGTTAAATGGCGCAAAACCTGCATCTATCAAGCATCCATCCACCTCCGGAGTGATATGAAACCCCTCCAATGAGTCGAGGAGACCTTGCTTAGATAAAGAATCTGCATCAATGTTGTGTTCTCTATGTGAGCGTTGAATAGAGACGCCCAGTAGTGTGTCCTGCAAGTTCTTGAGGTGCCTAAGCTAGTCCTAAAGATGTGGATGTGAAATGTGAGAGGATCCCAAGATATGATTGATGATGGCTTGGAAGTCTCCGTATATATTGATGTTGTGGATCTCTAGAGACTCTGTGAACCAGAGTAGCCTACAAAGCACCGTAGTCTCTGCCTTCATGTTATCCCCTCCTTCGCCCCCACAATGGATTATTTATTGTCTTTTGTTGTCCATGCAGATCCAAATCCTGTAACCGCATCTGTGACCCTATTCTGCATCATCAAAAAATCCAGCAGGGTATGTAATAAAAGGATCATTAGTCCCATGAGACATCATAGTTAGATGAGCCAGTAGTCATTGTAGTGGATCCATCGCAGTGTGTATGTGATCTATGATCATGTCAACACTGAGATATTTGTGATCAAATATAATGTTGTTTCTAGCTTTCCAGATCTCCCAGAAAGTGAGCATCGAGATGGCATGCCGATGCCTATTCTGGGTACGCCATCAATGTAAGCATGTATCAATGGAACAATGGCCAATGTATGCAAAGGAGAGAATGACAGACAAACCATGTCAAATCTAAATTGCTATAGGAAATCTTAAGAGAATGTGGACATTGTCCTCCTCCTCCTACTAACAAAATACACAAATATCAGGTCCTAGTAGGCCCCTCTTCTTCAAGTTCTCCCAAGTGGGTGTCTTATTCTGCCAAACTAGCCAGGTGTACAGAATAGTCTTATGTGGGATTTGTACATTCTAGAACATAATGAACTGAAAATGGTCATGGTAGTCATGTGTGTTGTAGGAGATGTAATTGTAAGTATCGCAACAAAGATCAAACCCTTTTTAATGATACCATCCCACCCAATCTAATCTCCCAGATTAGATTTTTATATCTCAGCATTCCAGATCTAAGCAACAATGTTCCTCCAAGTGTCAGCCAAGTCCTCCCACAAACCTAGCTCTTCCGCCTCTTTCCAATTCGGCGTTTCGCCTAACCAAGTCCATATGGCTTGATAAAAAAATATAATACCCCTTGTGTATAGACATTGAGTGAGTTCAGTTGTGTAATGTTTGTACAATTCGACCCCAAGGATATTGTCCCTCCTAGTGATGATGTCCTTATGGATCCCATGTTCCAGTAGATCCTTTCTGTGAGCCAGTACCGAACTCTGTTGAGGCTTTTCCATATAGCAGATCCATATGCCTTGTCAACCAGTCCCTCTCTCAACCAAGGACAAATCTTAATCTCCTTAATATATTTTGTCTTGATGATCAAACTCCAAATACCTATGCCAAGTAGTCCCTGCCATAGAGATTTTGTGAGGAGTGCCCATCCAAAAAGCTTTATGTTCAGTATGCCCCAACCCTCCATAGCCTTGTGTCTAGTGATCTTGTCTAATTTAATGAGATGGTATTTATACTTTGTTTCATATCCAGTCCAAATGTATCTAGCAATATCACAATTAATATGTTTAATGATGGATGCATGTATGCAATATAGGTGTGCCCAATATACAACTAGTTGTTGTAGTATCGATTGTACAAGTATGACACTACCTCCAAGTGTAAGACACCTGTGTGTCCGTCCAGATATCTTCTTGTGGAGTCTATCCATGATGCATAGTTAGTCTTGGTTACGATAATTATTGGGCTTGATTTTGTATCCCAAATACTTCAAACCATCACCAATCGAAATAACTCTCACCCCAAATGGGTTTGAAATATATGCAATAGCCTCCTGCTTACCTTCCCGATATAAGATTTCTGACTTGTCCTTATTCATGTACAACCTAGATGTGCTGCCAAACTTGTGAAAAATGTTATGAAGAGAAGTCCACATATATATGGATATGATCCCAAATGTAAGTATATCGTCAACAAAAAACTGTGTGAGACCTTTATATTTCGACCCATAGGAAAAGGCAGATTTACACCCCTATGGAAAGCATGTTCAATTATGTGGATGAGTCTATCCATGACCAATATAAAGAACAGAGGGGAGAGCGAGCCCCCCTGTCTTAGCCCGCGTCCAAGCCCAAAGAAGCTAGTTGGGTATTCATTAATGAGGAAAACAAATCTAACAATTGTGATAAATGAAACCGCATCCTGAATCAATTTATCTTATAGAAAGGCATATTGTTCCAAAGTGATGAATTTAGAGAGAGTGTTTCAATACAAAGAGGAATTATTTTGGAGATCAATTTATATATCAGATTAAAAAGTGAGATGGGCCTATAGTCCTGGAAATTCCCCAATTCATTCTACTTAGGGATAAGAGAAATATATGTGGAGTTGATCTCGTTTGTGATGTACCCTTCCAATCCAGACTGTTCCACCATTTGACTCAAGGCCTGTCCCATTATATCAAAGAAGTGTAAAAAATGTTCTATAGTCCATATGTCTGATTAAGGGCACTTGCCTTTGGAGAAAGATTTCAATACAGAGTGGACCTCCTACAATTTGACCGCCTTGTACAATTATTTGTTCCTATCTTCATCAAACATGTTGGGGTGAAATTTAGATATCCAAAGTTGGTCCTCAATATTCACATTGTCTCTACTTCGATATGCCTGCTCAAAGTATGCAATTGCTGCATGTTGAATCTTCAGAAGGGTGTGAACCTCACAGTCATTGGAATCCTTAATTTTTTAAATGGAATTTATCTGCCTTCTATAGTTTGCATACCTGTGGAAAAACTGTGTATTTCTATCCACCTCCTTTAGCCATATAGCCCTGCTCTTTAATCTCCAATTCACTTCCTGTATGTGGAGGATATGTTGGTTTTTCTTCTCTAGTGCATTGATACTATTGATAAGTGTGTTGGATGGATTTCCCAAATCCAACTTCTGGCCCAATACCTCCAGCTCACTGTGTATTGCATCCAGTTCCATGCGCAACTTATGTTTTTTACATCTTTCCCAAATTTTGACCTTCCTTTTGAGCTCATGTAATTTCTCTACCATATCCCACATAGGTGATAATTCTGTAATCCTAAATTTTAGCCATGTATCTGATACCAACTTGTCAAATTTGAGATCCTCGAGTGAGATATGGCTATATTTAAATGGAATACCCATCCTAGATTGTGCCTTCATCCAAATAAGTGTGATGCACAGGTGATCCAAGATGTAAGGCTTCAAGATGGAGGTCTGCGCAATACCCATCCTCTCTAGTAGTTCATCTAGAATAAGAAAATGGTCTAGTCTCTTACCAATATGTTGTGAACCAGATCTCCCATTATGCTAGGTTAGCACCATCCTATGTGGTCGAATATCAATCAAATTGCATTCCCAGAAGATAGTTTTAAGTTTATTCGTCAGTGTGTCCATTCTATTGTTCTACCACCAACGTTCCTCCAGTGTAGTGGTGGCATTTAAATCCCCTGTCATAATAAGTGATTACAATTTCAAAATCTCAGTCTCTATCATTATCTCCCAAACCTGCAATGATCCTTGTAAGGAGCATATATGTTAAGGATCCTAAAATGTCCCACCGGTCCTCTCAGATGTTCACATAATAAAATTCCTCCAAAACATTTGTATGCCTTGAAGCTGACCCACCTTGGATCCCACAAAGCAACTAGTCCCCCAGAGTGACCCATAGAATCCATAGCCACCATGTGCCAATTAGGAAACATCTTCCTGAAGTAATCAAGTGCATTATGGGAAAGAGTTATGGATTCCCATAAGAGAATTATGCAAGGGTGCATAGAAAAGAGAAGTTCTTTGAGGGCAAGAAATTTTGCGAGTCCCCCAGACCTCGCATATTGAGTGATATGCAAAGATTCATGTTAAAAAGGCTTCAGGCATATGTGCTCTAAGGGCCCATGGATCAATGGTTGAGCTGATAGGAATGTCTATGAGAGTATCAACAGTCGAAAAAGGAAGTTTTTTGGGTCTCCCGCAAAAATGTTTGCTTACCCTATTATTTCTTCTCGAGATAGTGATATTAAGTGCAGTGTTTGGGCTAACTTTTTGGGGTGTCTAGGTCCAAGGATGTTGTATAGTGAGGGTACGAAGGTCTAGCATAGAACACATATTTCATTAAAATTGGAAATATTTTATTACAAGGACATCACTAGAATTGAGATTTTTGGTTATTTTGAAATTCTAGATCCACTATTTACTTCCAAATTTAATGAAATATGTGCTATAGGTTTGTAGAGAAGATATTCGATGTCGTTGTCAATGGAATTTCTAGGAGACAGAATGGGTGATCTCGGAGTAATAGGAGTTTCGCTAGATGGAATGACCACAGGTAGCATAGTATGGGTAGGGAAGAGTCTTGGGTGTGAAACTTCCACTAGAGGAATAGTGGACGAATCTAATGAATGTATAAACTTCTATGGACGGGAAGAGCAAGTAGGCCCTGATGGAAAATTTCTATGTTGTATGGGGGGATGTCGGGTAGTGGGTGTCGAGTTCGCAACAGTGAATAGATCCATGGGGTGGTGGAAGGCCCCAGATGATCTTTATATGGATGTCCCAATTCAGAATCTAAGGAAATAGTGTGGGCAATATGGGGCGAGGATGGTCGCTCGATATGTGAGGAGGTTGAAGTGTCAACCACTGTATGCCGCAAACATGGAAAAGGATAAGAGGGGTTGTGTGTACTTGTGTATCGTCGCTACTACACATGTACCTGCTTCTATATAGATGGTGCCTCTAATGTCTCAGCACTCCCAGCCTGGTCCGCAATATCCCAATGCGTCTTGTGTGTATGTATGTTCGAGCATTGTGCCCGCAAATGCCTTGTATCATGATGTACCTAGATCTGGTCCCATGTCAGGTAGATATGTGCAGGTAATCCACCAGAGATCCCCCTTTCTATCAATACCCAAGCGATCCTCTTGTCCTTGGCACCGATACATTTCGGATCCACATAAATGTACCTTCCAATTGTGTTCTTGATGTCCATGAAAACTCATTTAGACTAGAACTCGATAGGCAATCTGGGAAGCTTAAGCCAAATATATCTATGCCCAGAGGTATCCTGGAGAGGATTGAATCCAACATACCATGGATGAAATGACAGGAAACCCCATCCCCGAACCCATGACATGCCAAGTATTTTTTCTATGTCCTCATTGTGTAAGAAGTGAAAGTTGTACCAAGAGTCCATAAGTCGGCACATAGTGGGAACATATCCTAATAATATATTCATTTATCTTCCACCCAGTTTTGCATATCCTATTCTGGTGGATTTGCAAAACACCAATGTCTGACTAAGGCGCACTTCTACAGGTTGAGAACTTTGTCTAGAAGAAAACCATAGCCAAAACTAAGCAACTGTGTCTGTGTTGTGGTGCGAACTGCCCTTCTCCTTTGCTTGTTTTTTCCACCGAGCGTGATTCCATAGGAATGCCTGTCAACCCTTGTGTATAGAGTGGCGTATGAGTCAGACCACTCACCTTGCAGTGGCACAAGAGGCCTCCGTAGCCAAGGTAGCATTAATAAATGCCTCTTGAGCCGAGGTGTCAGACAAAAAGGAGTCAAGTACATCCATGGGCCCAAAAGAGAATGGGGCGGTCAATTGTGGCAGTGGTGGGTGACGAAACAAAACCAGGTGGTATCGTCAGCATTGTGAGGAGAGAGTTCTTTATGGAAAAACAACGAGGGGTAAGGAATGTAACGTTTGATAGGGTGTAGGAAAACTATTCTAGGAAGGAAACTTATATATATATATATAGTAAAGTCACATTACGTGTCTTGCCTCCAATCCCGATGGGAGATGTTCTAGAGATCGGGAAAGTCTAGATATAGTCACAAGAATAATCAAAAGTAAGGGCCCAAAATCATAATATGTACCCCACAAGTAATCCCCACAGATCCATATGAAACCAGCGACCCCTTCATCACCACGTGCACCTATTCAGAGATAAGTGTGGTAGTCAGAGGCCACTGAGGCAAACAATCCAAAATATAATCTATATATTATTTCTCGGAAACCAGGCCACCCTGAAATGGAAAATATCAAAACATCACCAAGTGCCCATGGAGCAAAAATCCGCACCAACTTCGCCGTTGTTCCACATCCCAATTAGGAAATAAATGGACTCACCCAGTCCCACCTACTCTACCAAATCTCCCACCCCCCAATAGACAAGTACAAGTGAAAAATATCACCCCAACCGATACTGACAATCAAGACGTAAAATTTGAATTACATCGAAAAACAAATTATCCAGTGAAATAATGATTTTCGGAATAAAAAGTGCCAATGTAGTCAAAGTAATCCTAGTGTGTGCACTTCTAGAACATGGGAATCGAGCACAACAACAACAACATTCGCATCCCATGAAGTTCCATGAATGATTACAACATCGAATGCCACAACCCTAACATGGTTTGGATATATGTAATGAATCAACCCATTTGTGCCAACAGATGGAGAAGTGAGTGGTATCAAAGTAGGAATCTTTTTCCCGAATTGATATGGGACAAATAAGTTGTAGAATATCAGTCAACCAAGGCATATGATCTATGTCTACAGAATGTCAGCTGGTCACAAATGATACAGTATAAAATGTAGATGGAAATGATAAAGAGAACCAGAATGTGGAAGATCTTCGATGCGATGAACATAAGCATCGTCAACATGGACTATAGAGGGGTATCTCAAACCCAAAGATATGTGAAAGCATACCCCAACCAAAACTAGATCGGCTTTGGATAGTGATGCGAAGGTAGAAGTATACAAAATTAACGTAAATATATGATTATAGCCTAAAGAAGGTAGGACGAACAATAAATAATGTAGCACAAACAATCACGCTGTAACAAAACCAAAAAACCAATACCAATATCTGAAACAATAAAACTTGTCAACTTAGTACGTTGTCAACTGTCATCCACAAACCAGCCATGGTAAAATATAATCACACCAAATGTAAACCTCCATTACCAATGCATAGCAACTCCCGCTCCCCCTAATCGGCTCAACTAGCAATTGTTCTTCACATCATTTTGATATCTAATAACCCTAGCCTAAAATTTGCATTTTCCATCACTTCAAAACTTTGTCTGTTGCATCACTGCCTACATTCTAGAGGACTAATGGAACATGGGGCCTTCGTGGGTCGCGCTCCATTCACCTAGATGCATAGGTTGTCGAATCGGGCATCAATGACAAGCATAAGGCTTTCTGGGATGCATTGCAGCAAACAAAATCCATGAATTAGCCAGACTGATAAATGTATGTCATAATTGAGACATTTTACCATTATGTCTGGAAAAAGCACCCCACTCTCCTAGTGCAGTGATGCTGAATCAGGTTTTAACTTATATATGAATTTAGTACTCTAAAAAAATTAAGACATTTAAATTTTGTAGAATTCACAAAACTCAATCTTGAAACAAATCCCCGCAAAATTTCAAACGAATTTAGACAAAAAAATATGTCGAAATAACATTTAAAGCATCTAATAGATAGAATCGTTTCAAAACATCTAAACTGGCAATTGTACCATATGTTGCAAAAACATCTAAACTAGCAATTGCACCATATGTTGAAAAGGAAACACCATAAGGCAATATCATAGGAAAGAGTAGCATAGAAGAAAGAAGTAAAAAAATTATACAATTTTGTTTTGAAATTTAAACTTTGCAGACTTGAGCTATACCAATTAAGAATGATATATATGGATATTGTTGATACAGTTGGTGGTGTCTTCTTGCAAGTGGAAAGAATAGGGTAACATTCATCACTTTTCTTGGTTTGCCATCATTGAGCTCACTCATACCTTTTAACTTTAGAGAAGAAAGAAAATCCCCATCCTCAATTTGGAGCCTCTCCTCATCATCCACACATAACAATAGAGTAGGGTTGTCATTGGTAATAGAAGCAATAATACCTGTTTGTTAGATGCAAAAATCACTTGCAGTCTTGAAATATGCAAAAAAAAAAATGAACCCTTGGATTCACGCCTAAATAATCCAGGAATAAGACCATTTCTAGCACAAATATAATTAGAATCACTGCCCCATGACACAGTGCAACATTTAACGAACTCAAATGAACTAAAAAATCAATTTTATGCATTACATGCAACGTCTATCACATTGCTAAATCATGGAGATTCTTTGGATTGCACGCTTTTGTGACAGTACGTTGTCCACCATTATAGAGTTAACTCTGTTTGTAGGATAGTATGGGTCTGACCAAACATAGGAGGAAGCATCAACACATGCCATGTATCCAGTGGTACATATGAGAATCAAGATGACACGGAAGTTGATATGGAGTGGGGAATTGTGGCATTTTGAGTATTACAGATTATTTATATTACATCGATACACTTATTATGAGTCGATATGGGTAATGAGGGGCAAATTATTATCATGGGTTCAACTCCTAGAGTTCCATCTACAGCTTTTTGATCCAAAAATATTGAGTGTATTATGATATGAATTTGGATCCTTCTTAGGGCTGGCCCCATAAAAGACTAGTTATGAATTTAACCGATTGCATATTGATTGAAATTTTTGTTTTTTAAATACAAGACCATTTTTCTGAGTCTTTTTTTTTTAAGGAAGAGATCATTTTCAAAATAGGGTGAAATCATTGATTATGAAATATTTCTTTTTAGTCATACATTGTCATTCATAGTTCCACTATTATTAGGACCATATTTAGAAGATGTAGAACCACTATTAAGGCTTCAAGAGATATAAAATGGGGATCATTCCTAAAAAAACGAGGTTAGGTACTTGGGAGAAGTTCATAGTACGGAAGAAACTTCATCCCTATCCATAGGGAAACCTAATGGATGCTTCTCCACATTCATGAAAGAAGGGTTCCAATCACTAAAGTTGCAACATAGTAGTTTTTTTTGTGTGATATTAAATAATACCCCTAATTTCATTAGAAATTAAACAACCCCAACCTAGAAAATTCTTTGCTACCACCCATTTTATTGCATATATAGAAGTTTAAAATCCCCTATTTTTACTAATATGCTAGGTGTACTACTCCTTGACAATTATTTTATGAACTTTATATCTAATTATTGGTTGGAAAAGCTAAAAAACTCATGATATGACACACTGATGTAAATATTTATTTTAATTAATGAAAGAATAAATTATTTTGGCGTGTTAAAATTCTTGGAAATGTGTTAAAGGCTACCATTTGAGATTTAACTCCTAGATATCAAGAAAACAATTGGAAATCAATTAACGCAAAACATGGCAGGACCAAGAAGAAGAAAACTCCTCCTTTTTCCATTATTTAAGGGGGAATTTGGCAGAGATATATCACTAGATACTTTCATAACCAACATTAGAGAAATTTTGAGGTTTAAAATGGAACTCAAAATAAGAATGTACAACCAAAATAAACTTTATAAGGGGGTGGTTGGTTCACCATTTTTGGAGTAAAAAAGTAAAAATAGAAAAAATAGAAAATAAAATATAAAAAAACTACTTTTTAAACTCATATTTTCAACATTTTGTTGCTTTCATTCTAAAGGATTCTTTGCCTTACAAAATGCTAATTCCAACTGATGGTATATGTCATTCTATTTCAGTGGTTGAGGGTGTAGTTGTGGTGCCTTTCTTTTTTGTTCTCTCACTTCCTTACTGATGTACTAGCAAGGCCTTCCTTAAGAGCATTGGGATTTGTCAATACCAAGAAGGGGGACCCAACAAGTTAGTAAGAGGATCCCTGCTCATAGTGTGGTCTCCCTCACAAGAAATCTAGTGATTTTCAAAAGTATGTCACATCCTTCTTGCTCCATCCCTAGAAAGTTATTTTCAAATGGAGATGTTTTTATTTTTTTTTAGTCCCAATGATTCTTTTCCAAATAAAAAAGACAACTTCTATTCTAGTGAGTTTTTGTGTTTCACTAAATTCAATGGTTCAAGGGAGTGTATCTCCTAATAAGGCCACTTTCTAGGGAATAGGAAGGAATCGGCTATAGAGCTTAGACACCTTGTCCTAAGAAAACGTCATAAAGTCACAATACCATAATACATGTTTCAAAGTTTAGTTTGTTTTAGATACATATCCTTTTTCCCTATGGAAATGTTGATTGAATTATCCTCTGCTCTACTATAGGTCCCCCGAAAATAGGTATTAGGTGAAGACCTTAGTTTATCCATTAATGGCTTCGATGCACTTTTAAACTAGCCTTTGTTGATATGTTTCTATATTTAATCCAATGCAATATGCCTTGTTATTGGGTCCCTCAAGCTCTGTGAACTTTGTAACCTGTAAAAAATGATAGAGCTTAGCTACATAAGCTTGAACTTCCTCATCAAATAGGTTGAACTGAATATTTTCGCTAAGCTCTTCAAATCCATCCTTCATAGTGAAACTTATGGTTGACAATTGTGATTTTTCTCTGATATCCATGTAAGTAAGTAGTGAAATTGTTAACAATTAATGGCATCTTGCCTCAAAGATAACAACATGGGAAAATTGTGGCCTACTATAGCTCTTCACGAAAAACCCCATACATACTTTGGCATACTAGCGGGGCAGGAGAGAAATCCTTGTAGTGGGTTCTGGATTCCTTTCTCTGGGTGGAACCACTATGTTAGGTCTCAGGATGGACGTGGAGCTTCTGGACTCTCTAGATTTATCAGTTATTGGACAGCTGTAGGGTGGAGGAAATGGGCTTTTGGATTCTTTGTGCATTTGGTTAACGGATATTTGGTTGGTGGAGGTGGGATGACTTCTGAAGTCTCTATTTCAATCTGTAGTGGGTAATTTATTCCTATTGAAAACTATTTCAGCCTTTGGAATCCGGCTTGAGGTGATCGTTGTAAGAGAGATCAGACTGCGACCCACTTACGATTGGGTGGGTGGAGAGTTGTAAGAGAGATCAGACTACAACCCACCTACGATTGGGTGGGTGGAGAGTTGTTCTCAAATCAATTGCCTTATCTTTGAATTTAAATCAAAGATAAGTCTCTTCATGGGAATGTTGTTAACTAATCTATATTGTTTATGTGAAACATAATTGATTACTTGAGCTTAATAATATGGACCTTGATGACTAAGTTCTGAAGAGATTTTTGCACTGTCATTCTTCTTATGAGATATTATATTTGTGGATATATATGTATATTTATGTAGTTATTGTGTAAACTAGTTAATATCTCATTATGTGGTTAACATAGTAAAGCACTAGTATTGATGTGTATAGAATTGTTAGTCATTGTAATTACTCCCACACATAAGAGTTGGTTAAATTTGGAGAGTCAAGTCGAATGAATTTGAGTTAATTAATATTTTTGGAAAAGTCAAATTTAAAGTGTGTGTGCAAGTTAATTTATTTTGGGCGAGTTGTTAGTCGAAAAAGGATAAATACCCCAATGATGGGTTCATTGTAATTAAGTCAAGTCAAGTCAAATGAAGTTTTGAGCGATCAATAGAAAAGCCGCATGTCGTGGTATTGTTTGTGTGTGTAATTTTGTGTATTTCTTCCTCTACCTTTCCAACAAATTGGAATCGGATCCGAGGAAAGATTACAATATTAGTGGAGCGTGAAGAACCAGTGAAAAGAGGACCAAGTGAAAAAGGCCAACATTTTTTTTGTTTTTAAATTACATTACAAAATTGTCACACTGTTAAGAAATTAAAAGTGTGTGAAGAAGGCCAACAATTTTTTTTTAATTACATTGCAAAATTGTCACACTGTTAAGAAATTAAAATTGTGCAAAGTAAATGCAAAATTCACACTTTGTTAGTATAAGAACTGAGACAATTTCGTGAGCGAAATTAACACTTTGTTAGTGTAAGAACTGCGACAATTTTGTGAGTGAAATTCACACTTTGTTAGTGTAAAAACTGCGACTGTTTCATGAAAACTTATTGTTCCACCGAAATTGGGTCGATTGCACAGTTTGGCTGGGTCAGTTGGTCGGTGGTGCCCAAGCCATCAGGTATTAAAAATGCACGTAAAGTGAAACAAAGAGAATTTTTTTAAACGTGCTAGATTAAATCTGAGGTGAGAATTTTTTTTTAGATCCAAATGCAGGGTGGAGGTTATTAAACTATTAGTGGAAAGGAGTTTTGACTTGAGCAAGTCAAAAGGTGTGTTCTTTGTGGGGAAAAAGACAAAATAAAGGAAGAGGGTGTTGGTGATGAGTAATATTTTGAAATGGTATTGTTTTTGAAACGATTTATGTGAGCTTTGAAAAACACCTCATTATTGAAATGGCTTATTAAGTATTGAAGTTTCTTTTAAAGGTCAAAGATATTAAAGTTTTTTTTCAAGGATTATTAAAGGGTTTACATAGGTTAATAAAGGGATTTTTTTTAAGATTCTTTTGAAGTTAAAAAAAAAAAAAAGGTTTTATTGACAATAAAGTTTAGGGCTTTGCAAAGTTTGGTAGTCTATCAAATTATTTTGTGTTTTGTCATGCATGACATTGTTTTGAGTGAAGATTATGCCTTGTGGGGCGCATTGAAAATCATATTTTTTCGGGGGCGATATGGAAGATAGCCTCATGTAATCATGAAAGAAACTATAAGACAAAGGAAATACACCAGTAATGGGTCGCAAAGCACGACTGAAGAAGATTAAGAAAATGAATAAAAAAAGGAGAGGCACAGATAATTACCATGTTTAGACTCGAGGTTTAGGACATAGTCGAGGAAATGAGAAGTCTAGCATAAGACAAAGAAGAAATCGAGGTTGATTGGTGTAGCTTTGATCTGCTACCACCTCCTACGTTTACTAGTGAATATTTTGAATTTTGGGTTATCAAAATGCTAACTTTTCTTCGAGCTAAAGAGTTAATTGAGTACCAGTCTAATAACCCATATGATGATGTATGTGATGTTTTAGCATTGAATTTTATAAAACAGATATTGGATGAGAAGTTTGTGTGCAAGGTAGAAAAAGCTACAATATCCAAGGAAGCGTGGAAGATCCTGCAAGAAGAATTTGGTGCAAGGGGGAGTGACATGCAGCAATAAGATGTGTCACAATTTGTTGAGTTAGCAGATTTGAGAGTAGATAAGAAAGACTTTAAGAGGACAATAGACCTTGGAGAATCCCAATCAAAAGTTGATGATGGTCGTGAAAACTATAAAAGTGAAACCCATAATGCATTCATGCATATGGATGGAGAAGATGCAGCAAAGATTAGAGAGAGAGAAGTTGAAGCCTCTGTGTGTGAAACAAAGCATGAGCATATAAATGCTCAAGGACTCCACTCTAATGTGGAAGGTGCAAATGATAGTGAATCCCACTATGATGAGACACGTGTGGATGATGACTACAAAGTGAGATGTGAATTGGCGAATCCATTCGTAGTTGATGAATTTGGTGAAGTTAGAATTGCTAATCAGCACTTGCATGCTCAAATATCCCACCATAGGGTGGATGAACATTATCTTGATGATATGTGTGGTTTCTTTTTTTGAAACAAGGATTGATTGTGGCAATATGGTAAGCACCATCTTTGATGAAGAATTGAAGGTTGAAGCTGCCACTATAGCAGCAAGTTATGAAGCAGTTGGAACTCCTAATGAAGTAGGTTGTGAACAAGAAACAACTGAGTTTGGCATAGGTAAAACTATCAATAGAGCACCAAGTGGTTTGGTGGATCCAACAATTGGAATTGTTGATGTTAAATTTGATGAAGAACCATTAATTGGTGATTATTGGTTGCACATGATGCAACAGAAAGAACCTATTCTTATGTTGTTATCTTGTTAGAAAAACCCACTTATGATTGGAATCCAAGTGGAATACATGTTTGCAGCAGTAGAGGTTGGTAAAAGGGTAGAAAATGAAAATTATGAAGTAGTGACAAAACAAAAGAAGGAAGAGAAGGTAGAGGTAGAGAAGGAAGCTCAAGATCATAATAAAGATGTTTTTAACATTTTTTTTAATATGTATGTGTTCAAAATAACATGGGAGTAGAAGATGAAAACAAAGTTGCTAATAAGATTGATGCAGATTTGAAGCTCATTAAAGAATGGATTCATAAGACAATTGAACAAATTGAAGTGAGTCTTAAAGCAACAGTTGGAATAAAAGAATAAAATGAAATGGTGAATAATTATCTTGAGTGTGCAGATTATAGGGAAAAAGTAGTAGTACCTGTCGATGAAAGTGAAGAGAAGTATATGGAAGTTTTTGAGAACAAGGAAGAATGCATTAAAACCAATTTTCAGCAAGGAGTTAAGAAGAGATAAGATTTTGGTATCAATAAATATGGCAGAAATAAAGTCAGGGATATGAAGTGCAAGAAGCAGCGTGAAGAACACAATTTGAAGATGAAGAG
>APFE031561796.1:113191-128338 GCA_000404065.3 Pinus taeda | reverse complement strand
TTCTATAGAGGTGCGATGATTCTTCCAACACCTTGCAGATTCCAGTTTTTAGCAATCCAACTTGAGATGGTCCGATGAAATGGAAAATTGAACATAAGACAGGAAAGCAGTGCTTGTAGAGATAAGTTTTTTAGGTTCTCTACAAGTAGTCACTATCTAATTAATTGTAGGTTCACCCTGAACTTGCTTGAAACTCCTGTTTCATTTTAAGGAAGAGCGGGCGCAAGTTTCAACTTGTCCTCCTTTCTTATAAAGTTATAAATTCCCTAATGTCTTACCTGGTTAAAGGGGATTTTGAAATTTGAAGTCGAGGGAGGCAACCAGCCCAAACCAACCATAGCAATTAAATTTGAAACAGATTTGTAGCCTGAGAAACCATTTAAGGCCACCAATCTCTAAGCTCATAGGTTGTACCTCACACCTCAATGATTGACGAAAACACATGGTGGTGCTCTAGTATTGGGACACCTGACATGGCTTGTTTCATCCAAATAGTTCTGCAGACAGTGTCCCTTAGGGACTGCCATTCTGCTTTTTGCAAATGCCTCCAACAATATTCTTAATTATGTTAGTGTATTTGAACAATGATCCAAGTTAGTTAATCTTTTTAAAATAGTTAATCTTTTTAAATATTTTAGACGAGTCATTAAGGTGTAAACTAAATATCATCTCAGCCAAGTAAGTACAAACTCAATCTGTTAAACAAATTGGATATTGAGCCAGCTGGTTCAGACACTGAACGAACCGATTCAAAACCAAACCAGTCTCTAATCCAATTTGGAGACCAGAAACCAATCTCTAATCCAATTTGGAGACCCGTTAGAGCCCTTGACAGTTGACTGGGTCAACTAAATCGAATCGAAGTCAATCAATTTTTGTCACGCTAATGAATATGCACCCTAACCTCACCAAGACTCACAAACATTGTTTTTTTATTTTTTCCACCAAGGATGTGGCCACCCTAAGGGAAGTTAATTACCACCTATTTATTGTTTTTTCTTATGGCCATAATGCTGGGAATGTAATAATGTGTTATCTCGATAACGTAGCTCAAATTGAAAAATGCCTCTCGTCAATATAAGTATTGGTTTTTCCTTTCTCCCAATCCAGTAGCTTTCAAAGCAACAACCTTCAAAAACTGAATTTTTAAATATTTAAATAAATTTCCCAACTTAAACATTCCTAATCACATTTAAATTATATAAAGTTAATGACTTACATTTACAAATTAAATAATTTCTAACAAGTTTTCAGTGAAACACAAAAATATAAAAACAATCCATAACATAAAATTAACTTTTACCATGTAACCTAGGAATTTTTTATAGTTGCAGTTTTCTTATTTCACTTATATTTTTATCAATTCTTATTTCACTTATATTTTTATCAATTCATAACATAAAACTTATACACTTGTATTTTTATCAATTCATAACATAAAACTTATACCATGGGGTGTAGGAATTTTTTATACTTGTATTTTTCTTATTTCACTTTTATTTTTATCATTTTTTGAATCTTCAGGCTGATCCGATACATTAAAATGTTAAATTGCATAGATCTCAGGCTGATCCGATACATTAAATTGTTAAATTTCATAGATCTTAGGCTGATCCGATTACGGCAATTAGCTGACAGCTGACCACCTGACCTCATGCGAAACTCCTCTTCGTGGTTTGTCTGTTCGTCGCAGACACGAGACATCGCCTCTGCAGAATTATATGGTTTTAGTTGAATTCCGTAATAAGAAAACATGTGGGAGTTGTTAGATCCATGGTGAATACCTTGGCTACCTTGTCTTGATCACCGACAAGTTGTTACATCCACGCTGAATTTTTACGTTAAATTCCTGATAGTCGCCTCATAGCAAGCACCCAATCATCGCAATTATCTGACAGCTGACCTCATGCAGAACTCTGCTTTGCCGTTGTCCCTTCCCCACAGAAACGATACGTCGTTCCCTGGCGAGCGAGAGAGGAATGGATCGGGATCGGAATCGGTATCGGGATCGGGAGGAAATAATATTTATCCAATTGAATGTTCCCGTAATATGTCTCAGTTATATTTAAACGCTCATTATGCCGATGAATAAATTAAATTGAAAGACGAGGTTACATTCAAGTAATTCTGCCATCAACCAATGATTCAAGGTTCTGCTTCCACCAAGAACCATGGCGTGAACCATTATTTGGGTGAACAAATTTTAGAACTGAATAGCCTGGCTCCTCTACGTTGAATATTCACGTATTCAAATAACAATGTAAACAATTATGTGTGTAACAAAAAATTAAACATAGAATATAAGGTATTCATTTGACTATGGAAACAACGAATGTGTTCAAGCCTTTGGAGGAATGTTTGAATCTTTATTTCAGTCATCAAGAACCATTATGTGACCTAATCTGTATACATTTATTTTAGGCACAGATCTGAGTTGAGTTGAGAGAGGGAAAATTTCCAAATCCAAATTTATTTTAGAATACAAATTTATTTCATTGTTTAAATTGTGTTTTTAAATGTTATAGATATTACATTGCTTAAACTTGTAAGTCTCAAAAATATTTGTTAGATTTCTACACAACTTCATAAGATTAAGAAGCAAAATAATAAATGTTTTAATCATATAAATGTTTTAATCATATAAATTTATTTTTTTCAATAACTTTATATAATATATACATAATTTTTTAAAACAATATATACAGTATTTTAAATAATGTGTGCATTGAAACATTTTATCAGGGAATTAAATTGTTTTTTAATTCTTAATATATTTTTAAGTATATGTTAATATTAATTTATATTAAAATATTTTATATATACAACATTAAAATATTTTGCTTCAACATTATTTTTTCTATATATATAATATAAGCATATAGAATATTTTATTATACACAACATTAAAATATTTTACTTTAACATTATATATATATATATATATATATGAAGTTGATATAGACAAAAATTAGTTAACATATATCTTCTAATAATTTAATTTATTTAAATCAAGTCTTAAAATATTTTTGAAAATTATAAAGTTTAAACATTTTTTTTAGGAAATTATATCAGGTCATATGAACAAGTAATTAAACATTGATAACATAATTTTTTTTCCCTTATTATAACCTACATTTATTTTTAAGTTAGAGAATATTTTATTTTTATTTTAAAAGAAACACTTATCAACTCCACTTTAAACACAAACATACTTACACATGACTTTTTTATTAGCTATAAAATAAACCTCTAAACTCAATAAATTAAACAAATACAACCCTCACACTTCTGGGCTGATTATAGTCGTAATCTATTAATCGTACCAACAACTAATGAGTTCAAGCCTTTAGGGGAACTAATGAGTTCAAGCCTCTGGGAGAATTTTTGCTCTTTGTTTCTCCCACCCAAAACCATTTAGAGGGTGAATAAATTAAACGGATAATACAACATTTTTTCTCAGTGGGTGTGTGCGTATGCAAATAATATCGCTAATAACGAATGTGTCCAAAGACTTAGGAAGAATGTTTGAATCTTTGCTTCTCCTGCCCAGAACAATTATCCGGGTCAATAAATTTGGGAAAAAAAAATCAAAATCATGGCTGTTCTCGCGGGCAAAAAATGAATCAGATCAAGCATATGGGGAATATTTGGATCTTTGTTTATTCCACCATTAAGTGTATGTGGCTGTCCAAGTTAATTGCACCCACTCACAAAAAAAACTTGCGCACCTTGTGATGTATATGATTGTATTCAAATATGTGTGCAAATTAGTAATGAGCTAAAGCAATCTACTACAGATGAAGCATATGGGGAATATTTTGATCTTTGTTTATTCCATGTGGGTGTGCAAGTTAAATGCACCCACTCAAAAAACCTTGGCCACCTTGTGATGTATATAATTATATTGAAATAAGAGTACAAATTAGTAATGAGTCAAAGCAATCTACTATTAATAATGGGTATATTTACCATTTTTGAGTAAATTATTTTCATTTGAAAAAAAAAATTGTAAATTGTTTTTAAAAAAATAAATTATTTTAAATATTGTTTTTAATATAATTTCTCAAATTATTGTTTTAAAAAATTATGTTTAGTTAGTTATGTTTTAAAAGAAATTGAAATAGCGTCTCTAAAGTCTCTCCAGTCTAGAGAGTAATAAAAATCTGATAAGGGAAAAAAATATAAAATGTAAAACTTTTTGTTTCCGTAAGGACTAATTCATATTAAAGGAACCACCAACATTATACTTGAAAAACAAATACTGTTAAATACTCTTCTATTGAAGAAACACCAAAAAAAAAAAAACAAAATATGTTATCTAGATAATGTAACTCAAAAAGAAAAATACCTCCTATGGCAATGCCATCCCAGTATTGGCTTTTTCCTCTCTCCATTAACGGGGATCTTTCAAAGCAGCAAAGTTCAGCAACTGCACTTTGAAATATTTAAATAAATTTCCCAACTTAAACATTCCAAACACGATTAAATTATATGAACTTAATCACTTTCATTAACAAATTTAATAATTTGTAATAAAATTTCTATGAAACACACGAATATAATAAACTATCCATAACAGAAAACCAACTTTTACCCTAGGGTATAGTAATTTTTTATACTTGTACTTTTCTTATTTCACTTATAGTTGATCATTTTTTGAGATCTTTAGGCTGCTCCGATCCATTAAAATATAATTTTTTGAGATCTTCAGGCTGATCCCATATATTCCTGTTTGGTTATATAATAATACATTCCTGTTTGCTTATATAATAAGAAATCGTTTGGGAAGCTTTTAGATCCTAAGTCGAACGTCATAGTCGTGTACTGCCAACACCCAACTACAGAGATTAGCTAAACAGCTGAACTGATGCGAAACTCATTTTTATGGTTTGCCTGTTCCTGGCAGACACGATACATAATTTTGTGCACACTGATACTTTTTTCAGTTTAATTCCGTGATCCGAAAACATGTGGGAGTTGTTAGATCCATGGAGATCACTTTGGCTAGCTTGGTTCCCTGGCGAGCGAGGGAGGACTGTATCGGGGTCGATATCGGGATCGGGAGGAAGTAATATTTATCCGATTGAATATTCCCGTAATATGTCCCACTCATTTTTAAACGATCATAATGCCAATGAATAAATTAAATCGAAAGATAAGGTGACATTCAAATAATTCTTCCAACAACCAATGATTCAAGGTTCTGAGGGAATCTAAGGTTTTTTGTTTCTTCCACCAAGAACCATACGTGAACCATTATTTGGGTGAATGAATTTTAAAACAAAATAACGTGACTCAATTATAAATTACACCGACTGTTCCACACCGAATACGATGGTATTCATTTAAATCTGCAATCAACGAATGTTTTCAAGACTTTGGAGGAATGTTTGAATCCTTGCTTCGGCCATTAAGAACAAAAACAACCCTGGTAATCTATTAATTCTACAGACAACGAATGAATTCAAGCCTTGAGGGGAATATTTTGGTCTTTGTTTCTTCCACAAGGAACCATTTTGTGGGTGAATAGATTAAACGGATAATACGACATTTCTCTTCAATGAGTATAAACGTATTCAAACAATATCTCTAATAACTAATGTGTCCAGGACTCAGGAAGAGGGTTTGAAAGTTTGCTTCTCCCGCCAAGAACCATTATCGGGGTCAATAAATTAAAAAATTAAATTTGGTGGCTGTCGCTGAATAATCTGCAAACAACGAATCAGATCAAGCATGTGGGGGAATATTTTGATCTTTGTTTCTTCCACGATTAACTATTATTTGGTTTTAAAACCTTGACTGCTATAAGCTGCATATGATCGTAATCAAATAGGTCTGATAATACGACACTTCTCATCAATGAGTATAGACGTATTTAAATAATATCTCTAATAACTAATGTGTCCGGGACTCAGGAAGAGCGTTTGAATCTTTGTTTCTCCAGCCAAGAACCATTATCCGGGTCAATAAATTTTAAAAAAATAATGTGGCGGCTGTCGCTGAATAATCTGCAAACAACGAATCAGATCAACCATCTGGGCAACATTTTGATCTTTCTTTCTTCCACGATTAACTATTATTTGGGTTTAAAACCTTGACTACTATGAGATGCATATGATCGTAATCAAATATGTACATTATGTGGGTAATTAAATGAACTAAACAAAAATTAATTGAGTAGGTTACTTTGCTTTTCCCACTTACCTCATGGATAGACATGGTTTACTTTTTTCCTAACTAAGTCAAACACAACAAAATTTTCAGCTAGATCACATTGTTTCAAAATAAGGAAGGGTAGTTTGACTAGCGAGCTTAAGATTTGCAGAGTATAAGTTTTTGCCTTTGTATTTTTTTGAAAGAGGACTATGGATAGGCACATATTTATTTTTTGGGGCAGAAGAGGGATCCCGACTTATTGAGAGTAGAAGAGGTTGTTCCTTCAGAGAAGCATGAAAAACATCTAATTTAGGTTTGCTTTCTTAGATTTTTCCCCTTCTCTATTTGTACTTGTTGGATTAAGCTTGAACACATGAGCAAAAGACTGGGTATACACATGGGGTTTCTCAGTCTGGGCACAAGTTCATGGTTTGCCAAAGCTTCCCTTACAGATGGTGCGTATTTTCTATCGAGGCTTCATCGGTAAGAAGTTACAACCAAGCACGGATAAGACGGACACATGACTTGCTAAGTGTTGCAGTGTCACAAGACTTTTTAAACTCAACCACATACTTATTCCAAAAGCTAGAACACAATATAGGACAACACTTATTTACAAAAAAAATGACAAGACGACCAAAACAAAGCAAAAACAGTAAAGTAAAACAACAAAACAAAAATAGGAAAGCAAGAACGTAACAGTAAGCATGCTATGTACATAGGTAGGGCTCAGCCCCAAATCACTGAAAATAACATTTTAAATCTTGGCCATTGACGGGAAGGTAGTCAACCCTCTCATCAAGTGATTGAAAGCGATACGTGTGTTGGCCAAGTTTTTCGTGAACCGTGTATGGACCAATCCACATAGACAGGAACTTCATGTGTTTTCCTCTGTCTTCATGGGGTTTATCCCATTTTAAGACTAAGTCACCCACAACAAAGCTATCATTCCCTGCAGACTTACGATCGAACCATCTCTTGATACGGTTTTGGTGGAGTGAAAAAATTTCTTTTTCTTTTATTCTTTCTTCCTATAACTTGTGTGTTGTGTCCATCCTACGTTGAATCAATAGACACAACTTGCCTCGAGATTCTTGAAATAACTGGAAAGAAAGAAAGTAGATATTGGGTGGTAAGGTGTCTTCTTTACCGTATACAAGGAAGTCTGGAGATGTGTTCAAAGAGGGCTTGGGTGTAACTCTGTCAGCCGAAAGTGCATTCACCAGGGCAGAATGCCAATTTCACTGCTCAGAGTAAATGGCCTTTTTTATGATGCAAATATGATTCTTGTTTGTTGATTCAGCAAAACCATTTCCCTGTGGGTAGTAGTTAGGTAAATGTTTAAGCACAATACCATTTTGCAATGCAAAATCATATAGTTTGAACGAAGAAAAGCAAGTTGTATTGTAAAAAACAAGTGATACCAGAACACCAAACCTTGAAATGATGTTCTGCTCAAGGAAGTTGATGACCTCCTGGTCGTTCACTTGTTTTAGCGGAGTTGCTTCCATCTACCACGTGAAGTAATATGTAGCAGTGTATTTTTCGTGAATGCAGGAAGATTTTCCCAATGATGTCTAGGCCCCACTATTGGAATGGTTCATCCACTGCAACAGGCTGCAGAGGGGATGCTGACCTTCGTGTTTTGTCAGCACATCGCTGATAGACCGAGCACTTGCAGGCATAAGCATGTGCATCCTTAAACAATGTGGGCCAATAGAAACCGGCTCTCATGACTTTATGCGCAGTTGTGTTACCTACGAAGTGACCTCTGGCTGGTCCATCATGCAAGTCATGTAACACTCTCTCTAAATCTTGTGCCTTCAGGCACCTGAGCAAAATTCCATTGTTGTACGTTCTGTAAAGAACTTCGTACACCAACTGGTAAGATAAGGCTTTGAGGTGAAGTACCCTCTTTTGTCGCATGGAAAAGTGAGAGGGCATGGTGTCGTGCTCAAGGTACTCACACACTTCTTCGTACCAAGAGTTACCATGCGAAGTGGGTGCTGCTCGCTCTATATTGTACATATCGATTTCTTGCTCCCAACCAATGAGTTCTTCTTCTTCCTCTTGCACGTGTATTGCTTCTACTACAAGTCTGCAGAGACTGTGACCATTGACAGTGTGAACTGGCTTGATATCAAGATCATAGTATTATAGTTGTGTCATCCAGTTCGCACGTCTTTCACCCAGCTCTTGTTGAACAAGCAATGCTCTAACGGTTGGGTGTGGCACAAAGACTATGCAATGATTTTTAGCACGTAGGGTCTGAAATGTTTCACCACCTTATATACATCATATGCCTATTTATCCACGGCGGGATAGTTGAGCACGGGAATCGGGATGCTCGCACTCGTGAAGGAGATGGGATATTCATTGTTCATTTCATCCTTCTGTGTGAGCACTGCAGTGAGTGAGTTGTCGGAAGAAAATGTATATGGCAAGAAATATTTGCTAAAATTTGGGTTGTTCAACGGAGGTGCATCTGCTATTTCTTGCTTGGTATGGGCGAACATATCTTTTTCCTTCTTTCCCCAACTATAGACTACTTCCTTCTTGATCATATCTTGGATAGCTTTGACAATTAGCGCATAATCTGAGATAAAATTTCCGAGGAAGTTGATCTTCCCCAAGAAGGCCTGCATATATTTCTTGTTGCCTCGGTGAGAAATATGTGTGATAATCCGAACTTGGTTCAGATCAACCTTGATCCCACTATTGGAGATGATATGCCCAAAGAGGTTCCCCTTAGACACTACAAATACACTCTTCTTAGGATTGAAGGATATCACATACTTTTGACATCGCTCAAAGATCCTATTGAGATGGCGTAGGTGGTCTGACCGTTTTCTTGAAAAGACGGTCACATCATCAAGGTAGACCACCATGCTCATTCTGATGAGCCCATGGAAGGTGATGTCCATAGCGCACTAAAAGGTTGTGCCTGTATTTACAAGCCCAAACGACATTGTTTTGTAAGAAAATGTACCCCACTTCGTACAAAAAGTAGTTTTAAGTCTATCAGATTCTTCTCCCAGAACTTGGTTATATCCATAAAATCCATCAAGGAGAGACAACATTTTAGCTGCAGATACTGTCTACAAGATGTGCTCCATAGACAGCACAAGGTAGTTGTCTTTATCCAAGGCCCTCTTAATATTTCATAAATCTACACATAGGCAGATCTCCCCTGATTTCTTTCTTCCAGGAACTAAATTTGAAACCCGAGTAGAATGATGAACCTTATATATGATCCAAGCATCTAACAACTTAGTAAATTCTTCTGTATGAGGGGTTCAAGTGACGGATGGACTTTTTTGAGTTTATGTTGAAATAGCTTGACCCCTTCTTTGATTGGAATGATGTGTTGTATTATTCAAGTGTCATATGATTTTAAATCATCATATGTCCATGCCATTACATCATCGTACTATCTAAACAGGCGGACAAAGGCTTTCCGCTCCTCTAGTGTGCAATGTGTACTAATATTTACAAACTTCGGATATCTTTTTGTTCCAAAGTTGATTTGTTCGTGCATCAGTGTGGAACTATGGATTTTTTGGTTCTTGGGCCCTTTGAAGTGGTACTGCAACTCATAGACTTTCTCAAGTGCTACCACACCCTTGGGGATGGGGTTTCCTTTATTGTCATCAAATGTGTATTGTAGAGACTGCTCTTGCACATCTTCATCTATGGTTGCATCTTTGAAAACGTCTGCATTGGCCATAAAATGCAACATATGTTCATCATCATCAAAAACACACAAATTAGTTATGTTTTCAGGGATAGATGGCTTATTAAAAATTTCAACAGTAAATGTATACCTAAGCGGTGTCATCCTAGTAGATTCGTTTGTCAGAGCATCTGCAATTGCATTGTACATTCTCGATACAGATATGATATTAAAACCTTGGAAATTATAAATAAGTCGTCATACCTCTTGCTCATAACCTTTAAGACAAGGTGAGACATAGTGTATGGTGTTACGTATCTACCGTACCACAATCTCTGAATCACCCACCGCTTTTAACATACCAACATTGAGTGCTTCATATTCAACAATCTTGTTTGTGCACTCTAACTCCAAGAGGCTTGAGACTAAATGTTTTATTTTCCTTGGGTCGATCAAAACACATCCGGCTCCAGAGCCATCTTGTGTTTTGGATCCATCAAAATACAAGGTCCACAAGCCATCTATACAAGGACTGCTTGTTGCGCTAGTACTGCTAATACTACTTCTACTACTATTACAAAGTATTGTACAAGTTTCATTTTCACCAGTGAGGCAAGTAAGGAGACCCAACTTTGGTGGGGTGGGGCTCGATTGTGCAAGATAACACCCTAGCTGCATTTCCAGAATGAAATTTCCAAACAAAAGTTTTGTGAAAGCCAATGGTTCTTTCTGACTATCCAATGGAGTAATGTTGTGTTTCATATACCTCTCATACAACTCAAATCAGGTTGTTTTTTCCCTGTTTCGGAAGCCATAAGTGTGACCAATCTGTAGCAAAATATCCTTGCAACTTGATGGACCAGTCTTTGCTAAGCAGTAAGCCATAAGCTTCCGGGATGTCCACTATCACAATGTTGATACACTAGTGAGCTTGTCCATTGGATGATAACTAGATGATCACATCTTGGAGTTCACCAATGGATGGTACACATGTTCGATCAAGTTGGATGATCTGTACAGTTGTACTACTCCATTGTGCATTGATCTGTTTAGAAATGGAGAGTGGCATGACATTGACTGATGTGCCAGAGTCAACCAAATAGTTGTGGACATTGAAGTTGAAAATTTTGAATGATAAAAAAATGGTGGGCAGCACAACTTTGCTTCTTCCTTGCAAAGCGGGTTGAGTACAGATGTGAGTGATTTAGGAGACTTACTTGGTCCCTTGTTGGAAGAGGAAACATTGTCTATGGAGGTTTTCCCTAGTGCGCGCAAAATAATATCCCACTAACCCGTGATTTTGGTGAGTTCATATAGAGAGATGTTCGCACAGGTTCTTCATGTCTTCAAAAATACTGTAGTCCAAAGCGGGAAGACTCACCAATTTGTCCCTGGGAAGACTTCTATTTTTGTTGTTCGGTGGAGTGTTTTGAAGTGAACTGCTTATGGAATATCTTTTGTTTGAGCTATCTTCTTGGACTTGCTTTGTGTTTTATGTGTTGAGGGTACTGGTGGATCAAATTTTCTAAACAATTGCTTGAATTTCTCTTTCGGTATCTCAATCATAGTAGGAGCCCCTTGACTTCTCAAGTTGTATCGACTGTTCTATTTTGGGGGCTCCTTCTTGGTGGTTGTGTTCTGGGAAGTGTTTAGACACTAATAAATGTTAACCACGTGCCCAGAACTCAGAGCTTCATCAGATGCAACATCCTCTTCATGATCTTCATCTTCCGGCTGAACCTGCTCATTGGAATTAAAAGTATCATTCATTCTTGAAACCATGCAACCCATAAATCAGTTCCAATCTGCACAGGTCTTCTCTGAGTGACGCACTTAGTGGAAATCATAGAAGTTATTCTTACCAACAAGGTTCATTTGGAACATAACATTTGAATTCTGCGTAGATTTAGCCTGGTGATTATTGTTGCTACCTGATGTCACATTTTTTCTACATGCAAAACCGAAAGGTTTGTTGCTGGTCGTTGTCTCGGTTGTTTATTGCTTGAGTTATGCTACTTCAGATGTAAAGGACTTAAGGAGATGAGTAAGGATCTCGATTTCACTTGTTTCTTTTTCCTTTACCTTACTAATAATAGCCTAGAATCTCCTGCCTGCACCTTTAGATTCCTTTGCTAGTTCATCATCTACAATGACTCCAATCGCGCATAAGTCCTTCTCCACATCAGTTTCTTCTTGGAAATTTTTGGATAATGTTGGTTTCACAGCTTGCTTGATGAACTATGCAATGTTGGTTAGCAGTGTAGACATGTAGTAGTTGACTGTGATGGAGTTATGAGGTTTAGTGTCTGCAGTGAACTTGTTCAGGATACAATTAAACCTCTAGTTGAAGTCTTTCACTTTCTCTTTCATCTCCATCTTAAGACTAACAATTCTTTCAACAACATGGCGAGGGTTTCGCCATCAACAAATTTCCTAAGGAATATTCTCTTGAACATCCCACAATTCTGAATGGAGTTGACAGGAAGGTTGTGTTACCATACAAATTCTCTACCATCCAAGGTACATGGAAAAATTCTACATGCAACATCATCGTAACGTACCTCGAGTGTCTACAAATGTAGGTAAAACGTATCTAGATGGTCTTCTGCCTTCATTGCTCTGTCAGGGTCATATTTCATTAACACCTTCTCTGTGTGCCTTGGAATTTTGTGCAAGGCACCGTGGAGTGCCAATGGCCGTTGTGTCATCCATTCCAAATTTTAATCAGCGATGTCTTCTTCTTATTTGTACTCCTCCTCTTCTTCTGAATCAGATGAATCAACCTCTGAATCTGTTGGTTTGTCTCTGCCTCTACCTCCTCTGTTGCCTTCGGTTGGACACCTAATCCTAAATGGGTTAGTGTGGAAGCTAAAGAGACTAAGAAGTCCAAGGGACCTTGGGATGTGAATCCCAACGGTCACCACATGTACTATAAATATGTATCATTTGTGAATAAAAATTGAATTGCATGTTTTATCTTTTACATCGTTCTCGCCCCATGTGTGTTTAAACATGGAACAGGCATGATGTGTGGCCGTTTTCTTTCTAGGATTAATCATTTAGTTAAAAAAGAGAGTTGTTATTCCCTGAGCAACTGGCTGATTCCTTGAAAGTGTTGGCTGTTTTTGTAACGCTCCTTAAATTCGCACACCCTGCGTTTACTGGTCGGCTCCATATTCATTCTGCTCCATAATAGCCGACCCCCATACTGCTAGTAACATGCACCTGCATCTAAACGCGGTACTGTCAGTCTACCCTTACTATTCGAATTTTCACTGTAATATATTTTGTTGGCGTTTGCAGCCCAGGTTCAAATTATTCACTGTTTACACAGCTATCATGCTGCTACCTTAGTGGCTGCTGCTGAAATTCCCCACCTCCGCCATCCGAATGAGCCTGAGCCTGTCTTTACGTTTCTGAAAATGGTATGGAATGCGACGGAGGTCGGTAATTGTACCGGTGCCACTCCAGCATCCTTTGCTAATTCTCCATGAAGCTTTTCTGTTTGATCACTTCACCTCTGCGGTTGCTGTGTTCGACTTCCTCAGAAACTGTTTTGTTTTTGTTATAAGTGGACGTATGCGGCTCATTTTGCTTTAAATTCTCTGAACTAGCCAACGCAATTGATGAGGATGTTGCTAAGCCAAACCCTAGCCCGTTTGCTGCTAAGACTAGCTTAACTGTTCTCTGGTTTGGAGCCGCGGACTGTGAGCGTGAATTTCCATAGGTATGGAAGCGTACAAACAGCTTCGATCCCCTGGAATTTGAAAATCTTAAAGCCGAGACAACTTTAGGCGAAATCCTTCTGATACAGTGGTGAAAAACGGCCATAGATGGAATCTGTTGAAAGCTCTGAAGGAGGCGCAGAGAATGAATCTTTTATTTCAAAGTCTGAAGCTCTAGTGTCTTTCGAAAGCTCTCAACAAGACGAACTTAAGGAACCGTCGAGATCATACTCAGAATAATTGTTTTGTTCTTGTTCTTAATGGCGAATAATCCTGGGAGATAGATTGCTCTAGCAACGTCTTTCTCATAGTTCGCCTGGAGCTTCAACACCTTTCATCTCTTTTTATCATAGTTTTATTTGCCTGGAGCTTTGGCGCCCACCGTGGGGCTCAACACCGCGACCTACCATAACGTTTACAAATTGCAACATCTTGTGTTTCCCAAACGTTTACAGCTTATGACAAATCACAGCATCTTGTGTTTCCTTAAGATATAAATGTTTTTTTGTCTCAAATGCTTGCCATCTCGGTCGCCGGTTCGAATCCACTGGCCCACGTATTGAAGTTCACCACGTATTTTTATGGTTCAGAACGAGACGCGGCTCGACATTGACTTGCTGCAAAAGAAATGGATTTAGACAGAATTAAGATATATTCAAGGGTTCAGGCTGAAAGGAGAGTTTTTGTTGAGGAATGTCAAATGCGCGCTCATGGTATTACGATGTTGCTGCCTTTTTTATTGTAAAAAGATGTAAAGTCATCTTTGTTGAAAAGTTGTATATATATAGTGAACGCTGCCCACTTTGTGCATTTCATATTAAACAGTGAATTTATCCCTAAACTATATGTGCACCACATTGAGTTCTGTGTAGTCTACACTGATCAAGGAATGCGAAGGGTTTATTATGAGCATTAAATAGTCTAAGCAATGGCGTGTTGAATTTGGGATGAATTCATGAAAAGCATTAGTCTGATTAAGGTTATAAGATGAATTTCCACAAGAGTGTTTTTGATGGTATTAAAAGCATCTGCTTTCTCTAACTCCGTTCTCAAAACTCTGCTGACAATATCAATAACCTTGCCGCCATATTTTGGAACTAAAACATTTGTTGTGGATGCAATGAAAAGTGCCACAGTTGCAATAGTCTGCTCATTAAGCCACCAGCGCTTGCCCTACGTTTTTCTTTAATTTGCAGGATTTTCTTTGTGTAGCTTGAAGATATTTAGCAGCTGATAGTTTTGCAGTAGTCGAGGGATTTCTTCAAAATATTAGAGGATTTGGGTAACTGTTGGCTAAATATAGAAGGACTCGGTGATATTTGTATAATTTTCATAGTTTCAAGATATCTCTGGTTGGTTTTTTTTCCCGTTAAGCTACAGGGCTTTCTTGTGTAACTTGAAGATATTTAGCAGCTGAAATTTTTCTGTGGGATTTTGGAGGTTTTTTAAGGTGTAGAAAAATGGCTAAGCTTGAAAGAATATTAGAGTTATTGAGAACTCTAATCGTATCCACTTCTGACAGCGCAATCATAATCAATAAAGACATTATTGCTGACATTCAAAAATGTATACAAAATGCACAAGAAAAGATAG
>APFE031561796.1:100957-112017 GCA_000404065.3 Pinus taeda | reverse complement strand
CCTTAAACCACCGCCCTTTATACCAACATTTCAGAGAGCACATTCAACCTAGTGCTGCCATGCATTCTTGCACATTTTTTATTACAACTCTCTTCTTGGACTCATACATAACCCTTCGGATTAAGAGGGGGAATGCTGGACACCTAATCCTAAATGGGTTAGTGTGGAAGCTAAAGAGACTAAGAAGTCCAAGGGACCTTGGGATGTGAATCCCAACGGTCACCACATGTACTATAAATATGTATCATTTGTGAATAAAAATTGAATTGCATGTTTTATCTTTTACATCTTTCTCGCTCCCCATGTGTGTTTAACACCTTCCCCTCCACTACCTCCGCCAGAACCTGAGCCCAAGAGTGTGTTGTTAACTTCTTCTCCTTGTAGGAAAATAGGAGGCTCCTCTTCATTCTCAGCAGCTTTATCTAGCTCTTCAAGAGTGGTGAGATTACTTCTTCAACAAATGAGACTACCACTCCTGTGGGTGTAGTTTTTTGCTTCCTCTGCAAGGAGGGAAGGTTATGGACTCCTGGAATTATTCCAACAGCTTTGGAAAACTAATGGGTGAAGGGATAGACTAAGCGAAGGTGATGATATGAAATTTATTGTTCGGGTCTGGAAGGTGAGGAGTAACCAACTTCAAGGTTGTGCATGGGAGAGAGGTATTTCGTGTTACTACCTTGACCAAATGATGGATACGTGGGGTTGAGAGGACATTTAGCCATAAACAACCAGCGACCCTCCTTCTAGCACCAGAAATGTTAATGGTGTTGGACCCGCCAACATTCGAGGGATCTCCTTGATACGAAGTCCCAAGTAGACCTCACACTGTTTGGTGTAGGGGTCCCATCCCATACAATGGTCTTGTTGTTGTTATCTTAGATATTTTCCTTAGCTCTTTCTGTTCAACACATGAGAGTGTTATGCTTGTAACTTCAAGAAAGTGAGGTGAGTGTGCCTGGTGAGTTCATAATGTAACTCTGTGTCCGGGTTCTCTTACTGTCAAAAGGAGGGGGAGTAAAGTGAGCCTCTTGATGATAGGGAATAGTCCCAACCCAGGAAGAAACACGCGCAAAAGAAAATAAGGTTCTATCCAGCATCCAACGGAATAGTCCACAGCGGATGCGATAGTCGTGAAAAGCAAAGTTCAACGGAAAATATGTATACCATCCAACAGAATATTCCACACGGGGGTGATGATCGTTATAACCAAGAAAAAAAAATATGGTTTGTCTAATGTCCGGCGGAGTAGTCCGCATGGATGGGACAATAGTGATAAATAATACAACACATCTCCAACAATATGAGTACTCAAATAAACAAAGTAGTTCAACTATCTTAGTACAGGTTAATCAAACATGCATTAAAAACATTTAAAGAATATTCTTACAGACGAATACAAAATATGCGTGAAAACATGTTGGCCTGAGATAGGCTTCTGAATTAAGTAAAAGATCCAAGACATGTTTGTACACCATACATCACTAGTCCTAGTAGTGGAAAATTGGAGCCACTCCTTACTCCTAAAAGAAGAAACTACAAACTCTCAAGGCTATGTGGTAGAAGCCAAGGTGAAAATTCATTTGCTCATACAATGAAGGGGTGTATATAGCCAAAGGGGTATAACTGACCCTTGTGACTCTTTGAATTCCCTCATGACGGTTTGACTTCTTATGATGTTTTGACTTTACATGACTCTTTGACTTCAGATGTGGGTCTCTTGGACTTCCACTTTACATTACATTGATTAAAACAAGGCCCATAGTAGTGATGAGGTCGAGACAAATCATGACATAAATCAACATGACAATGCTAGCATGTAATGGCAGATTGTGGTGTCTGTGTCGAGCTATTGTGTTGCTAAGTGATGGTATGCTCTTAGTGTAATATGTCTTTATCTTCACAAGGAAAAGTGTGCGGGATCTTATATGGTCTTGGTCTTCGCTTGATGGTGCATGTGAATGTGCCCCTTTCACTCACTTGCTCGATGTGTTTCACTTGTTCATTTGACCGTGAGCAAGTCTTCTAGCATGTGCATCTTTTCCATCCTGTTCATCATCTCACCATGTTTCATCGATGTACCTATTCCTACAATCACTCATGACGAGGCAACATCAAATCTAAAAATATCCCAGTCTATAATGATGCATTATTTTCCATTTCGGCGTAGGTGACCAAGAGAGGGACAAGGAACTAAAACTGTAGAGAGCACAACATAGGCGGGGATGCGAGCCTCTGAAGAACTATCAAGAAAAACTATGCAGATGTCATTGGGATACAAATTTTCACAATCTGAGGTAGTAATGACAGTTGTGGGGAAAAACCCAGTTGGGAGGTAGAATTGTGCACCTTTTGGGAGGAAGGTCAGGTGGGGAGTCAGGGAGGTGTTGAGCCAATCTACACAATTTTCAAGGGGAGCATTGGGCAAGTCATCCAGCTGGGATCTGTGCAATTTCTATAAGGAAGACAGTGAGGGAAGCAGGAGGCACTTGTGGAAATATCTGCACATTTTTCTAGAGGGACACATGTTCGGGCTTTAAGAGCTACTGGTCAAAATTGCACAATCCTAGGAGATATTCCAGGTCTAGACAGTTCTACGCAATTTTGTGAGTTGGTTAAATTGCAGGGAAAAAGTGCTAGTGATAGCCAGTTCTACGTAGTTTTCCAAGTGAGCAGAGCAGGTTAGCAAGGAAGCCTCCCTGACAGTTCTGTGTAGTTTCTGGGTTGATTGCATAGCGAGGAAGAAGGGATGGTGAAGGACAGCTCTGCCAATTCCTGGGTTGGTTACAGAGCAGGGAAGAAGGGTAGGTGGAGTACAGTTCTGCACAATTTCAGAGATGAGTACAGCCCTGGGTCACGGCTCAAGTCACTTATTCTCGTTGACCAAGGGGAGGCTTGATGGGAGGTCTTGTGGGAAGCGTAGAATGGATCGATTTCTAGGACAACCTCTATGCAATTCTGGGAGTCAGTCAACTAGTTCATTTCCACAATTGCGCAGTGTAGGCTTCCTGAAGGACAACCTCAAGCTCGAAGAAACACTAGGCAACAACGTAAGGTCACTGAGATCAGGTCTGGTTCACGGAGGGTTGTCCGTTGACAGATTTTTGGGAAAATTGACTAAGTGTGAAAGCAAGTGTACTTGTGCATACATGAAAATCTGATCACACACTTAGAATGACTCGATGAAAAGACAACTCAAACCAGGAAGAAAACATGTGCTTAGTGAGACTAAATAAAATGTTAAGAGTGACAAGTGCGACAATTGAAAATTTTCTTTGAATGACTGTGACGACACTTGTGCGACAACGGGTACAACTTTGTGTGTGAGTGTGACTAATTTCGATAGAGCAAAAATAACTCATTCACACAAAGACAAATCTTCAAAATTCTAGAACAAACTCGTAAGCATGCATAGCGATCAACATGCCAAAAGATGATTAGTGATCGATCAAGCGAAAGGGTATGAAAAATTGACAAGAACTCACGGGATGAGCCCAAGTGTTTGCGACCATCAAGGGTAAGAACCAAGGAAGGCTCTGAAATTTGGATGCAGGCCAAAATTTTGGAGGGTGTTGCAGCCACTACAATAGCATTCCAAGAAATTTTGCCTCAGAAATTCATGGGTATGGCTCACTTGTCTCATTTGTCCCTTCTTTAAAATTGCAATAATTGCCCTCATTTTACTAGAAGGATATTGATGCCTACTAGTTGTATCTTGAAAGCTTTTCTCATATCCTATAGCTTTATCATGAATCTTAGTGTTAGGTGCAATACATGACCCTGCTACTCGAGGGGAAATAGTAGAACGCTTCCCAGATATTATTTGGGGACCTATCGATGCTTGAGACTCGGATTCGGAAATGATTTCATCTATAAATTTCGTTCTTCCAAGGCCAACTTGTTGTTGGGTTTTAGTGGTCTTTTGGGTAGATTTTTTATCTATAGCAGTCTAGTTTGTAGTCCTAGGCTTCTTCCTAGTCATACACATTAAAAAAATATCTAAATGTATCAAATGAGGGTAGGCACTGGCACAATATTTTTACTTAGTGCATGCACAAGTTCTTACCTTTCATATTTAACACCCAATCCTTCATAGATACGGATAACACTTCTTTGACAACCTCCCCAGCAATGATACCAAAATGTTGGGCCATTTTGTTGTTCCTAAAGGACCAATTGAACTCTACACCTTGAATCATCAATCCAAAGTTTAATCTATTTATGTCAAAGTTGTCCACATATTTTGTGCAAGAGATAGTGCTAATGTCACCTAACTTGTATGGTCCTAATGGAAAATAAATGCATACGAATGAAAGGAACAACTCACACTTACTAAAAGAAACAACTCATACTTGACTTCGAGACTTAAATATTAAATAATGAAGATTACTAAAGGAACCAAATCATTAAGTCTTCTACCAAAAACAGTAAAGAAATCCAATTGAATACACATTTATTTCCTTGGGAACTACATCTACAAGAAAGGAACAACACTTATATTTAGAAATGAAATCACCAGAAATGATATCAATCATAAGAATTAAGAATTCTACATTAATAAAAACAAAACAATAAGGAAAGAAACCACTCCAAAGAACCAATTGCAATAAATATGACTCTTTGATATTCAATTGTAGCTACTACAAAAACCCACACCTTGAAAGCAAATTTGATTAACAATAAGTATATCTAAACAACTAAATAATTCAATAACAAAAATTGAAAAAGAAATGAAAACTTAATAATACAAGAAAGGACAGTGGTCATTCTAGGACTGGGCCCAAGATCGCTAGAATTCAACTACCCCATGGCTAACTGAGTGAAATAAGATAAAGTTGAACCGCAAATGTCTCCATTAAACTATAACAAGTAAAGTATAAGAAATGTCTATAGAGTTTTAGAATATAGATCAAAATGATTATGTCTCGTACTCTCTTTTTTTTTATTTGAGGTTTAATATCACATTCTTATATTAAAAAATGAACCTATTTTCAAATAGAGAGTGATCCTTAGAATCTAAAGATTCTCGGGATGCCCTATTCAAATTACAAAAATATCCATTGTTTCCCGAAATAGCAAGGTGAGTATTTTTTCTCCAACTGATTCATCCATGAGATGGAAATCTTGTTTAGCTAGCTATAATTAACCCAAATAGTCCCACATAACATGTTCTTCCTTGACTATTCCAGGGAACAACATTTGGTATCATATATCCCTGTTCAAATTGTAAGTAAACCATGCCTTTCATGGTTTAAATCAATTCAAAAGAGATAAAATAATGAAAGGCCATTGACTTCTTTCTAGAACCTATATTGCACAAGTTATCACATTTTGCATGCAAAAAGTCTTAGAAAAAAACATAAAAATAAGAAATAAGATAAGAAAATTGTATCAATTACGAAGCCCAATAGGAATGATGGCCTTTAAATAAATCTCTTGCTTGAGCTATAACACGAGTGTTATAAACTATGCAAAATTACCAAAAGAATCATCCTTTATATTATGATTTGTAGTTAATGGAGAAAAATTTGTTTTATTTATTGATAATGCCAAGGTTTATAAAATGAAGTACAGAATTTTTGACCATTACAACTTTCAAATGGCTTCCTAATACTTGTTCTCGGCATTTGTTATAGTAGGAGACATTTAGCATAGGAGTAGAATTCCTGAGATATATCACTCCCAAAACTCACAATATCAAAGAACCTTAAATTGTAGAAAACAACAAGCTTGCACACTTGGTTCAATACTTCAAACAGGGAGAAATTTGGATTGTTATAAGTTTTGTGCACAACGTTAATTAAATTTTAAATATTTAAGTATTTTCCATTCAACAAAGTCATTAAAATCACACCGGTCTATCATTTCAAGTCCATCTAAGTTGACCCTTCCCTGATTCACATTTCAAGCCTAAGTTTCAAAGCATTTTTTCTTCTCTGAGAAAAATAGAACAGGGTATCCTATAGAAAGGAAGTTACAAAAAGTACAATAGACCCTTGCAAATTCCATCTTCTAGAAGTCCAACTTAATATGGTCTGATGAGATGGAAAATTGAACATAAAATAAGAAATCAATGCTTGTAGAGACAAGTTTTTTGGGTTCTCTACAAGTAGTTACATATCTAATTAATTGCAAGTTCACCGTCAACCTACTTCAAACTCATGTTTTATTTTAAGGAAGATCAAGGGCAAGTTTTAACTTGTCCTCCTTGCTTATAAAATTATAAACTCCTTAATGGCTTACATGGTTAATGGGGATTTTTAAATTTGAATTCGATGGAGGTATGAACCAGTGCAAGCCAACTATAGCAAGTCAATTAGAAGTAGCTTTGTGGCCAGATAAACCACTTAAGGCAACCAATCTCTAAGTTGAGAGGTTGTATTCTCACCCTTCAATGATTTATGAAAAAACATGGCAGTTCCCTAGTATTGGGACAAGTTACATGACTGGTTTCATTAAAAATATTTCTACAGAAAACATCCCTTAGTGACTACAATTCTGCTTTATCCAAATGCCTTCAACTCTATTCTCAATTATGTTAGTGTATTTGAATAGTGATCCAAGTTAGTTTATTTTTTTAACTATATTAGACAAATCATTAAGGTGTAAAATCAATATCAACTCGACCAAGTAGGTACAAACTCAATCAATTAGACAAATTTGGTATTGAGCCAGCTGGCTTAGAGATTGAACGAACTGATTCAAAGCCAAACCAATCTCTAATCTAATTTGGAGATGAGTTAGAGCTCTTGATAGTTGACTCGGTTAACTAAATTGAATCCAAATCAATCAATTTTTTTCACACTAATAAAGAGACACCCTAAGCTCATAAAGACTCACGAACATTGTTGTTTTTTCCACCAAGGATGTGGCCACCCTAAGGAAAAGTTACCACATGTTTATTGTTTTTTCTTATGACCATAATGCTTCGAATGCCATAATGTGTTATCTCGATAATGTAGCTCAAATAGAGAAGTACCTCCCATCAATATAAGTATTGGATTTTCCTCTCTCCAAATCTAGTAGCTTTCAAAGCAACAACCTTCAACAACTATATTTTTAAATATTTAAATAAATTTTCCAATTTAAACATTCCTAAATACATTTAAATTATATATACTTAATCACTTACACTTACAAATTTAATAATTTCTAATAAAATTTTAGTGAAACACAAGAATATAATGAACAATCCATAACATAAAAATTACTTTTACCATAGAGTCCAAGAATTTTTTATACTCCTATTTTTCAGATTTCATTTATATTTTTATCAATTCATAACATAAAACTCATATCATAGGGTATGGAAATTGTTTATACTTATATATTTTTTTATTTCTCAAGTGTCAACCTAGAAGTTGTTGTTTCATATGCATGAATTGTAGTTATGATCTAGATGTGTGGAATCAGAGATTTACGTCCTATATATGTGTAACTATGGTGATCAATAAAGATATTAAAGTGTGTTTTGGTCTTGCGTGTAATCACTCTTTGATCTCTCTCTATTTTCTAACATGGTATTAGAGTTGTTTCAATCCTAACTCTCTCACAAGAGAGCCTAAGATCCTACAATTTTAGCCATGATACTACTTTTTACATAAAGTAGTTTAATAGAGTGTTTGATCTATTCTTTGTATGAGTATTTGATTTGTGTGTGGATTATGGATAGTTGCATGCAAAGGAGAATTGCAAAGATTTAGTGTTGTTGTTGTTGTGTGAGGTTCCATTGTGGACAAATCTTTGGAAAAGAAGAGGATATTTTCTTGTGAAGAAGTTGGACCAGCATAGGTTTGGTTTGATATAGTGTGGATCTACAATTTAGAGCAATGTCTACATGTTTTAAATGGTAGTTCTCTGAGATTATTAAATGGTGCAAGATGTACAACTACAACATGCAGGCGGATGTTGGCATTTCTCATTCTATATATATATGAAGTAATAAAATATTGTGGTATTGTTTATCCAGAGATCAAGATCCAAGCATTGCAGATATGATGGAAAATACCAATATGCAAAGTTATTATTATTATATTTGATGTGATTTGCATTGATGAAAAGTTATTATTATTATATTTGATCTGATCTGCATTGACCAATAACGCGCGGTCATTGATTTTGTCTCTGTATGTTTTTGTGGTTGGTTTTTTTTCTTTTATTGGTGAAACATCAATTCTTCTGTGTTTTTATGGTTATAAAAAGGATTGGAGGTTCTTAAACTGGAATTCCGAGTGTCTAAAACATCAATTCTTGTGTGTTGGTAAAAGTTGTTTGATCAACTTTTGAACACATTTAATATCCCGACCTCCATCCTAACCACTTACGTATAGTCGAAAGCGAAATATCCGACAGATGGTGGTTGGTCCATAGGATGGTTCATTGCTTGACGGCTCTTATCACAGAAGCCTTGACGAGTTGAGGTGTCAATATTGTAGATCTTGCAAAGTTCTTCAATGATGGTCAAAGACAGTTAAGTTTTAAATGGAGGTCAAGTGATAGCTCAAAGATGTGGTGGTGAAAGAACGGCGTTTGCGAGATTCGAGAGTGGATGTAAGCACTGACGAAGACCAGACAGAAAGAAATTATCATTGTTTTTGTAATGTGTTTTCAATGTTTTTCATGTAATCATTAAAGGAGAGTATTGGAAATAATGCTTCCATGTGTTGTCATGAGTTGTCATTGAAAGTTTCTAAGTGTCAAATAAGTTGTTATTGAGAGTTCAAGTGTCAATCTAGAAGTTGTTGTTTCCTATGTATGAGTTGTAATTATAATCTAGAAATTGTTATTTCCTATGTATGAGTTGTAATTATAATCTAGATCCATGGAAGTCAGAGATTTATGTCATACATATATGTGTAACTGTTGTTATGGATAAAAATATTAAAATGTATTTTGATATTGTGTATAATCGTTCTTTGATCTCTATTTTAACTCCATCAATATAAATATTAGCTTTTCCTCTCTCCAAATCAGGTAGCTTTCAAAACACCAACCTTCTGCATTTTTAAATATTTAAATGTACTTAAACATTCCTAAACACATTTAAATTATAAAAACTTAATCACTTACCATTATAAATCTAATAATTTCTTAAAAAAAATATTCAGTGAAACACAAGAATATAATAAACAATCCCTAACATAAAATTTAATTTTACCATTGAGTATGGGAATTTTTTATACTTGTACTCTTCTTATTTCACTTATATTTTTATCCAGTCATAACATAAAATTTAAACCATGGGGTGCAGGAATTTTGTATCCTTGTATTTTTCTTATTTCACTTATATTTTCATCATTTCTTGAGATCTTCAGGCTGATCCGATACATTAAAATGTTGAATTTCATAGCCGCGTACTGCCAGCACCCGATTACGGCAATTAGCTGAGAGCTGACCAGCTGACCTCATGCGAAACTCCTCTTTGTGGTTTGTCTGTTCCTCCGCAGACACGATAGATCGTCTCTGCACAATAATATGGTTTTAGTTGAATTCCGTAATAAGAAAACATGTGGGAGTTGTTAGATCCATGGTGAATACCTTGGCTACCTTGTCTTAATCACCGCAGAGTTGTTACATCCACGCTTGATTTTTCCGATAAATTCCTGATAGTCGCGTACTGGCAGGCACCTAATCATCGAAATTATCTGACCGCTGACCTCATGCAGAACTATTCTTTGCCGTTGTCCCTTCCCCACAGAAACGATACGAGAGAGGAATGGATCGGGTTCCGTATCGAGATCGGGAGGTTATAATATTTATCCAATTGAATATTCCCGTTATATGTCCCAGTTATATTTAAACGCTCATTACGCTGATGAATAAATTAAATCGAAAGACAAGCTTACATTCAAATAATTCTGCAATCAACCAATGATTCAAAGTTCTGAAGGAATCTTGGGTTTTCGGTTTCTTCCACCAAGAACCATAGCGTGAACCATTACTTGGGTGAATAAATTTTAAAACTGAATATGGTGACTCCTCTAGGTTGAATATTCACGTATTCAAATAACAATGTTGACAATTATGTGCGTAAAAATAATTAAACATAAAATATGAGGTATTCATTTGAGTATGGAAACAACGAATGTGTTCAAGCCTTTGGAGGAATGTTTGAATCCTTGCCTCGTCCATTAAGAACAGTTAGGTTGTTGAATTAGTATAAATTTATCTTAGTATGGATTTAATAGGAGTGGTCAGAGTAAATTTGGAAAATATAAGTGGTTACATTAAAAAGAATTTAATGTAAAAAAATTATATTTTTTCATTGTTTAAATTGTGTTTTTGAATGTTATAAAAATTATTTTGCAACGTGAATAAATTAAACAAAACAACCCTGACTCTTCTCCTTCCAGTGATTAGGGTGGTAATCAATTATGTCTACCAAACAACTAATGAGTTCAAGGCTTTAGGGGAATCTTTTGCTCTTTGTTTCTTCCACCAAGAATCATTTAGTGGGTGAATAAACTAAACGGATAATGCGACACTTTTCCTCAATGAGTGTGAACGTATTCAAATAATATCGCTAATAACGAATGTGTCCAAAGACTTGCGAAGAAACGTTTGAATCTTTGCTTCTCCCGCCAAGAACCATTACGAGGGTCAATAAATTTGAAAAATAAAATCAAAATCCTTGCAGTTCTCGCTGATTAATCTGCAAACAACGAATCAGATCAAACATCTGGGGGATTATTTTGATATTTGGTTATTCAACCATTAACTGTACGTGGGTGTGTAAGTTAATCGCGTCACAAAACAAATAAGAACCATTACGAGGGTCAATAAATTTGAAAAATAAAATCAAAATCCTTGCAGTTCTCGCTGATTAATCTGCAAACAACGAATCAGATCAAACATCTGGGGGATTATTTTGATATTTGGTTATTCAACCATTAACTGTACGTGGGTGTGTAAGTTAATCGCGTCACAAAACAAATAAAACCATTACGAGGGTCAATAAATTTGAAAAATAAAATCAAAATCCTTGCAGTTCTCGCTGATTAATCTGCAAACAACGAATCAGATCAAACATCTGGGGGATTATTTTGATATTTGGTTATTCAACC
>APFE031561796.1:38565-86623 GCA_000404065.3 Pinus taeda | reverse complement strand
GGGGGGGGGGGGAAGTAAAAATGCATGCATTTTGCCAAATAAAGTTCAATGAACTTTAGAAAATAAAACCCAAAGCTTTTTTTTCCTTGTTGTAGACAAAATGTCTAGATCTTGGAGTAAGGATCCCTCCTACATTCCATCCTGATATGTTCATTGGGTTAGAAAGAAATGGAATCCATGTTACCGTTAACATTATCACCTAGGCCAATTAGAATTTTGAAGGAGTTCAAAGTTGATGGAATAGTGGAATTTTTGGGTTTTATTTTGGCCTCACTGGGGTTAAAAGGCTCCTAGGATTCCAAGAGAGGACACAAACAGTGTGCCCTTTTGTTGTGGCCTCCAAGGGTGACATTTTGAGGGAGTTGCATTGGCTCCTTGATTGTGGATGAGGCCATTGGCTTTCTTCTAGCTATCCCAACAGAAGTCACAGGATTGCTATCTTGTGCCTTTTGGGCTATTGTAGCCTGTGCCTTGTGAATTCATTTGGACCACTTGAACCCATCCATCTTCAATGTCCTTGTTTGAGGCATACTTCCAAATATTGGAAATTCGAGTCTTTGAACTCACTGATACTTGGTACAAAAACTCATGATATTTTGAGGGGTTTGAAAGTGTCAATATATTTTGAAATATTATGATATGTTGTCACAAGCTGATGTAAAATATTGGGGATATTTTGAAAATTTTGGATTTTTTTGTCCACTTTAAAAAGAAAAACCAGGGAATTGAAAGCAAAAGGGTTATTCATTGTTATATCCTAATATTTTTTTTAGTTTCTCGATACTCTATTATTTCTGATAAGTCTCTTTTCAGTCTCTTGGAAATATATTCACCAACATGATATTTGCAACATTGGGACATTGAAGAACGTGAGGTGCTGGGTGAGAGCCTTTCCTTTTCAAGGTCTTTAGACAAGTTAATTTTAAGGTAGAACCTCTTCTAAGGAGGAGGTTTTGAGAACCTTCTAGGTTGATGGCAGATTTAGTTGCCCAGATAATTTTGATATAAAGGAATGAACTAAATTGCATGGTCAGGCTAGGAATTTTTTCCCTTACAGGACAACAAAGTTGTGGACACTGCTTAGCCGAAAAGTTCTCTAACCAATGAGAGAGTACAACAAAAGTATTCCTGCATAACCAAGTGCTGCAAGATGTGATAGCTCAACATGCAGACTATTTGGAAATAAAATATAAACTAGCCTTTAGTCAGGCTTCTGCTACTTTAGGAATGCCAGCGATGTAGTTTCCACATCTCAATCTAGTCCTAAATGCAGGACATATGCTTGATCCCAAATCTCACCAGCTCAAAATTAAAAATCCTACCAGCTCAAAATTAAAAGCAATAGTACCCTGCATGAGAAGACAGCTTGCAAAATATGCAATATATGGTAAGAAGATGAAGACAAATTTCATTCCTTAGAGTGTCCAGTTGTCACAACTTCAAGATTTGAAAATATATCCGAGGAAATTGTGCTGAAATAAGAAACTTAAAATATCTTTAGCATATTAATATGAAAACATTGGTTAAGGAAGAAGTGAAAATTGAACCCTTATTCGAACCTGCAAGTTTTTCTATTAAACAAAATGCAGAAGTCTTGAATGGTATAAAAGTTTTCATTTTGTTTATGATGATCTCAATTTCCGTTAAATGATAACTATGGATATGCTTAGTTGATAAACCAGTTAGAAGTGGATTTGTCCAATTGCTAACATTCCTAAAAATATTAAATACCCTGCTTGTTTATACGTGAATATTGTAAAAGAATAACGCATACCAGAATACTGGGGTTTGCAACAGATCGCCAATTGAAGTGCAAAGGTTGTCAAATTAAACTGGACCTCAAACGTTGTAGCAGTTCATTGCTCTGAAACTGTAATGTATAAAAGCAAAGAAAAACTGTATCGTAACAAGCTAAAGGCAGAGCTTTTAAACAAGTTAAAGATAGAGCTTTTAAATAGACACTTGTCACACATGCAAAAAAAAATGTATAATACAAAAATATATTTCAAACACGTAAAATATCATGGGGCCCACAATTTTACCACCTTCCTGCCTCTCGTCCTTCTTGCATACCCAACATCTTTACCTCTGTCTCTTTTGCATGTCCAATGTGTCTACCTCCTAGCTAACTAACTGACATGCATATGATTGAATCTTCTTCTAAATTCTTTCTAAGACTGTCCCAAAGAAATGATTCAAGGCAGTCGAGGCACGTGGATTGTATCAAGGCAGTTTCAATTTCCCCCCTAATGCGACCTCTCACTTCGTTTCGTTCCTCGTCTATACTGTTGAAAACAAACCCAACCCAGAGAAAAAAAAAATGGGCGGCATTCTTCCCTACGTGCATAAAGCCCTCACTGCACGCCCAGCAAAATACAGACCATAGAAATGACATTTTTGTGCATGGAGATGACCACCTTGGACATTCCAGTAGTCCCAAATGAATAAAGCAGCAAAATAAGTCAGTCAAGGTTCGGGTCAAGCCCCGCCCCTCGCTCACCCTGCAAGCAAATCGGATCGCCTACGATGGAAAGAAAAGTATCGGCCAAGCCACTCGAGCTGAGCTATAGTAGCCATCACATGGAGGGGCAAGGCTTTCTTACTGTCAAAGGCATAACCAGGTCCGTCACGGTATTCAAGAAAACCTGTCCCGGAGCGCTAGAGCTCATACGATGAGTGAAAGCGTCCCGTCAAGGAGCAGATCCTTGGCCCTTAGGGGTCGTTGTCGTGCCTTTCAATGACCAGAATCGTATCCCTAAGTTAGAAGAAGATGAAGAAATTAGCAGATTTCGCAATTGGCTTCCTTCCAATTAGGCAGGAAATTGTTACAATGGCAAGGATGTATAGAGGTAATGAAAATGAATAAGTCAAAGAAGGATTTTATGGTATGCTATATTTTGGTCAGAACTAAAAATGGACAATTGGTTTGTATTTTTGGATCTTGCATTGACCCGAGCAAACCAAAGGGTATGAAGCCTGATAATTAGGATCTAAGTCAATACTTGCACAACTACAACTAGGGTTGCCTCCAATCCTTAGCAAGACGTTACCTTCTTTCAACTCCTGGGTTGTCGTGCCCCCCATAGTATCCATATTTCCAAGGTTTTGTCTTTGCCCTGGCTATCTCCTTTATATCTCTATGTATCTCTATGTATGTAACCATGATAGATGACGAGGAGAAAATGGATAGCGGGAGGCTCCTGGACTGGACTGAGGCAAATGTCCCTATAGTGGACTAACATGAGGGCATGGGCACGGGCGTAACAGCAATTGATGAACTCAAGAAGCAGGCAGCTGGTACTCAAGGTGTCTGTGGGGCAGTTTGGCGAAACAATGACATTGCATATAGGTGTTGGACATGTGAGCAAGATTCTACCTGTGCTATTTGTGTTCCTTGTTTCAAACCTAGCAACCATGTCAATCATGATTACTCCATGATTCACACAGGTGGTGGTTGTTGTGATTGTGGAGACGAAACAGCATGGAAATCAAAAGGTTTTTTCTCTAGACATAAAGGTCCAGGGCAGGTGCAACCCCTACCATCAAAATATGCAAAGTTTGCAGAGCTTGTATTGGGGGCCCTTCTAATTGAATGGAAAGAGCAGAAAAAGTGGCTGAAGCCAAACCAAAGAAATGGCATGAACAAAAACAACTTCTGTAATCGTGGAAATGTTGCTTAGATTTTGTGAATGCAGTGGGAGTAATGCCAATACAAGGCCAGTAAAGCCAGTAAAATTAGGTCATTGTAAAATGAAACCACTAAACATACTTACAAGTAGTAAGAATCCCAATCAATCAAGAAACTCCTCCTTTCTTCCTTGGCTGAAACTAAAGTTGAAGCTCCCCTGGATACTAGCTCGGATGCTGCTGGTAGACACTCTCTGCTCTGCTCCTCAAACTAGTTCGAAACTGAAACTCACTCTCTCCCCTGCTCGTCTCTTCCAGAGAAAGCATTTCTAAACAAACGTGGACGCCTCTGCATAGACTTCAAACATCTGGCACTTGCTGCAGGGCACTGAGAACAGGCACCAGAGAGAACTTAGGATAAATTAAGTTACACGCACATCGGGCCAAGTGAGGCGGGCAATAAGAGGGTAAACTGAAAACTTTGGTTAAAGTTTTCTTGCAGAGAAAGTGCCCAGCATAAGTCCAGCATAAACTTTGGTTAAACAGTAATAGACACGTACAAATTGACAGTGAACGCGAAAATTAATAGCAAGTCAACGCTGTATCAAACACTATAGGCCCTGCTATGCTATGCGGGAGGCAGGGACTAATAATTTCTAACAAATTTTTCAGTAAAACACAAAAATATAAAAATAATCCATAACATAAAATTTACTTTTACCATGTAATCTAGGAATTTTTCTACTTGCAGTTTTCTTATTTCACTTGTATTTTTATCAATTCATAACATAAATATTCATAACATAAAACTTATACCATGGGGTGTAGTAATTTTTTATACTTGTATTTTTCTTATTTCACTTTTATGTTTTATCATTTTTTGAGATATTCAGGCTGATCCAATACATTAAAATCTTAAATTTCATAGATATCAGGCTGATCCGATACATTAAAATGTTAAATTTCATAGATCTTAGGCCGATCCGATTAAGGCAATTAGCTGACAGCTGACCACCTGACCTCATGCGAAACTCCTCTTCGTGGTTTGTCTGTTCCTCGCAGACACGAGACATCGTCTATGCAGAATTATATGGTTTTAGTTGAATTCCGTAATAAGAAAACATGTGGGAGTTGTTAGATCCATGGTGAATACCTTGGCTACCTTTTCTTGATCACCGACAAGTTGTTAGATCCACGCTGAATTTTTACGTTAAATTCCTGATAGTCGCCCATAGCAAGCACCCAATCATGGCAATTATCTGACCGCTGACCTCATGCAGAACTCTGCTTTGCCGTTGTCCCTTCCCCACAGAAACGATACGTCGTTCCCTGGCGAGCGAGAGAGGAATGGATCGGGATCGGAATCGGTATCGGGATCGGGAGGAAATAATATTTATCCAATTGAATATTCCCGTAATATGTCTCAGTTATATTTAAACGCTCATTCTGCCGATGAATAAATTAAATCGAAAGACGAGGTTACATTCAAATAATTCTGCCATTAACCAATGATTCAAGGTTCTGCTTCCACCAAGAACCATGGCGTGAACCATTATTTGGGTGAACAAATTTTAGAACTGAATAGCTTGACTCCTCTACGTTGAATATTCACGTATTCAAATAACAATGTAAACAATTATGTGCGTAACAAAAAATTAAACAGAGAATATAAGGTATTCATTTGACTATGGAAACAACGAATGTGTTCAAGCCTTTGGAGGAATGTTTGAATCCTTTTCAGTCATCAAGAACCATTATGTGACCTAATCCGTATACATTTATTTTAGGTGAGTTGAGAGCGAAAAAAATTCCAAATCCAAATTTATTTTAGAATACAAATTTATTTCATTGTTTAAATTGTGTTTTTAAGTGTTATAGATATTACATTACTTAAACTTGTAAGTCTAAAAAATATTGGTTAGATTTCTACAAAAATTCATATATTTAAAATTAAGAAGTAAAACAACCAAATCACTTCAAATGTTTTAATCATATAAATTTTATTTTCTTCAATAACTTTATATAAATATATACATAAAAAAAAAAAAAAATTTTTTTAACAATATATACAATATTTTAATCATTGTGTTATTTGAAATATTTTTATCAGAGTATTAAATGTTTTTTTTAATTCTTAATATATTTTTAAGTATATGTTAATATAATTTATATTAAAACTATTTTACTTCAATTTTTTTCTTATATACCTATAACTAATATAGAATATTTTGTTATACACAACATTAAAAGTGGCGTCTATTATAATATATATTATATATATTATATATATATATATATATTATATACTAAGGAATTGATTAGAACAAAATTAGTTAATATATATTTCTATAATTTAATTTATTTAAATCAAGTGTTAAAATATTTTTGAAAATTATAAAGTTTAAACGTTTTTTTAGGGAATTATATCAGGTCATATGAACAAGTAATTAAACATTGATAACATAATTTTTTCCTTATTATAACCTACATTTTCAAGTTAGAGAATATTTTATTCTTATTTTAAGAGAAACACTTATCAACTCCATGTTAAACACAAACATACTTACACATCACTTTTGTTAAACACATACATACTTACACATCACTTTTATATTAGCTGTAAAATAAACCTCTAATCACAATAAATTAAACAAATACAACCCTCACACTTCTAGGTTGATTATAGTCATAATCTATTAATCCTACCCACAAGTAATGAGTTTAAGCCTTTAGGGGAACTAATGAGTTCAAGCCTCTAGGGAAATCTTTTGCTCTTTGTTTCTTCCACCCAAAACCATTTAGTGGGTCAATAAATTAAACAGATAATACAACATTTTTTCTCAATGGGTATGTGCATATTCAAATAATATCGCTAATAACGAATGTGTCCAAAGACTTAGGAAGAATGTTTGAATCTTTGCTTCTCCCGCCCAGAACAATTATCCGGGTCAATAAATTTGAAAAAAAAAATCAAAATCATTGCTGCTCTCGCTAGCAAACAATGGATCAGAAGCATCTGGGGAATATTTGGATCTTTGTTTAAGTGTATGTGGGTGTGCAAGTTAATTGCACCCACTCAGAAAAAAGACTTGCACACCTTGTGAAGTATATGATTGTATTCAAATATGTGAAGTATATGATTGTATTCAGATATGTGTGCAAATTAGTAATGAGTTAAAGCAATCTACTACAGATGAAGCATATGGGAATATTTTGATCTTTGTTTATTCCAGGTGGGTGTGCAAGTTAAATGCACCCACTCATCAAAAAAACCTTGGCCACCTTGTGGTGTAATGATTATATTAAAATAAGTGTACAAATTAGTAACAAGTTAAAGCAATCTATTATTAAGAATGGGTATATTTACAATTTTTGAGTAAATTATTTTAATTTGAGATATAAAAAAATTGTAAAACGTTTTAAAAAAATTGTAAATTATTTTAAATATTGTTTTTAATTTAGTGTCTCAAATTATTATTTTAAAAAATTATGTTTATAACAACAATATAGAATATGATATAATTGTCTTTTAAAACATAATTCATTTTTGTTTTAAAAGAGATTATAGCTACTAATTAAAGACATAATGTCTCTAAAGTCTCTCTAGTCTAGAGAGTAATAAAAATCTCATTAAAAAAAAATATAAAATGTAAAACTTTTTGTTTCCTTAATGACTAATTCATGTTAAATTCATGTTAAAGGAACCACCAACATCATACTTGAAAAACAAATATGGTTAAATACTCTTCTATTGAACTAACACCTTTTAAAAAATCAAACCAAAAAAATTTCAAAATATGTTATCTATAGATAATGTAACTCGAATAGAAATCAATATGGCAATGCCATCCCAGTATTGTCTTTTTCCTCTCTCCATTAACGAGGATCTTTCAAAACAGCAAAGTTCAGCAACTGTACTTTGAAATATTTAAATAAATTTCCCAACTTAAACATTCCAAACACGATTAAATTATATGAACTTAATCACTTTCATTAACAAATTTAATAATGTGTAATAAAATTTCCATGAAACACACGAATATAATAAACTATCCATAACAGAAAACCAACTTTTACCCTACGGTATAGTAATTTTTTATACTTGTACTCTTCTTATTTCACTTATAGTTGATCATTTTTTAAGATCTTTAGGCTGCTCCGATCCATTAGAATATAATTTTTTGAGATCTTCAGGCTGATGCCATATATTCCTGTTTGGTTATATAATAATACATTCCTGTTTGGTTATATAATAACAAATCGTTTGGGAAGCTTTTAGATACTAAGTCGAATGTCATAGTCGTGTACTGCCAACACCCAACTACAGAGATTAGCTGAACAGCTGAACTCATGCGGAACTCATTTTTATGGTTTGTCTGTTCCTGGCAGACTCGATACATAATTTTGTGCAGACTGATACTTTTTTCAGTTTAATTCCTTAATCCGAAAACATGTGGGAGTTGTTAGATCCATGGTGATCACTTTGGCTAGCTTGTCCTAATCATCGCGGAGTTGTTAGATCCACACTGAATTTCTCGGTTAAATTCCCGATAGTCGCGTCCTGGCCGGCACCTAATCATCATAATTAGGCCGATAGGCCTTTCTTATGTATCAACTTTTCGTCAACCTTTTTAATCTGATCTGTTTAATGAGATGACACACTTTCAACCATTGATCTAAAAAAATAACAGAAAATCAAAAACACGGAAAATGAAGAATGGCGGAGTGCTCGCAAGATTTTCTAGACGCCACACACCAGAGTATACATCAGCCTTGCTGTTTCTATTATAAATCACTGGTCAAGGAGCTTTCCTCCCTCTGCCTCTTCAATGCAATTGCCATGCGTTTCATTCATCACATAGCCGAAAAAGAGGAAAATGTGTAGCTGGAACTGCGCCTGGGCAGAGAATCTCTTGTCCCAAACGAGCAACCAATAAAGCAATTGCTTTCCCTGTGCTTGAATCAGTTCGGCCTTTCAAGGTATTTATTAGGCAATCTTGATCTAGAATTCAAGATTTGCAGGGGTTTTATGGCATCTAAGGTGCTTCCATACGTGAGCCGAAGAACTTGCAGAGTTTGGTCCTCAGGAACGTCTCATGAATTCAGTTACACCAGTTCCCGTAACGTGAATTCCTCTTCGAAAACCCTGCAATATTCTTCGGTGGCTGCAGCCACGACCCCTCAAGTTTGCGCAGATTCCGTCAATGGAGTCATTAATGCTCCTGCTGCTGTTCACAACTTGGAAGACGCAGAGGGATTGTTTTCGGGCTTAATGACGAGGAAGCTTATTACTTCGCTTTTCAATCTCCTTCTTGTTTCCTACGAGCCTGTCGCGGATCTGGATCAAGAAGGCCTATGACAGGAATCCAGATGTGTTCAATGAGTACAGACGTATTCAAATAATATCTCTAATAACTAATGTGTCCAGGATTTAGGAAGAGCATTTGAATCTTTGCTTCTCCCGCCAAGAACCATTATCCGGGTCAATAAATTAACAAAAATTGGCGGCTGTCGCTGAATAATCTGCAAACAACGAATCAGATCAAGCATCTGGGCAATATTTTGATCTTTCTTTCTTCCACGATTAACTATTAACTATTATTTGGGTTTAAAACCTTGACTACTATGAGATGCATATGATGGTAATCAAATATGTCTGCAAGCAAGTAATGAGCTAAAGCAATCTACCACCACGAAACATTATTTGCGTAATTAAATGAACTAAACAAAAATTAATTGTATAGGTTACTTTGGCCTTCCCACTTACCCCATGCATAGACATGGTTTACCTTCTGCCAACTAAGTCAAACACAACAAAATTTTCAGCGAGATCACACTGTTTCAAAATAAGGAAGGGTAGTTTGGCTAGTGAGCTTAAGATTTGCAGAGTATAAGTTTTTGCCTTTGTATTTTTTTGAAAGAGCATTGTGCATAGGCACTTATTTATTTTTGGAGCGGAAGAGGGATCCTGACTTATTGAGAGCAGAAAAGATTGTTCCTTCAGAGAAGTATGAAAGTTAGGTTTGCTCGTTTAAATTTTTCTCCTTCTCTATTTGTACTTGTTGGATTAAGCTTGAACACATGGAGCAGAAGACAGTACAAGCATGGAGTTTATGAGTCTTGGCACAAGTTCATGGTTTGACCAGAGCTTCCCTTATAGACGGTTCTTATTTTCCATCGAAGCTTCATTAGTAGGAAGTTACAACCAAGCACAGAAAAGACGGACACAGGAATCGCTAAGTGTTGCAGTGTCACAAAACTTTTTAAACTCAGCCACATACTTATTCCAAAAGCCAGAACACAATATAGGACAACACTTATTTACAAACAAAATGACAAGACAACCAAAACAAAGCAAAAACAGTAAAGTAAAACAACGAAACAAAAACAGGAAAGAAACAACGTAACAGTAAGCATGCTATGTACATAGGCACGGTACAGCCCCAGGTCATTGAAAATAACATTTTAAATCTTGGCTATTGACAGGAAGGCAGTCAATCCTCTCATCAAGTGATTGCAAGTGATACATGTATTGGCCAAGTTTTTCATGAACCGTGTACGGACCAATCCACATAGACAGGAACTTCGTGTGTTTTTCTCTCTGTTCATGGGGTTTATCCCATCTCAAGACTAAGTCACCCACAACGAAGTTATCATTCCCTGCAGACTTATGATCGAACCATCTCTTGATATGGTTCTAGTGGAGTGAAAAATTTTCTTTTGATTTTATTCGTTCTTCTTATAACTTGTATAATGTGTCCATCCTATGCTGAATCAATAGACACAACTTGCCTCGGGATTCTTGAAATAACTGGAGAGCAAGAAAGTATATATTGGGTGGCAAGATGCCTTCTTTACCGTATACAAGGAAGTATGGAGATGTGTTCAAAGAGGGCTTGGGTGTAACTCGGTCAGTCCAAAGTGCATTCACTAAGGCGGAATGCCAATTTCGCTGCTTAGAGTAAATGTCCTTTTTTATGATGCAAATACGATTCTTTTTTGTTGATTCAACGAGACTATTTCCCTATGGGTAGTAGTCAGCTAAATTTTTAAGCAAAATACCATTTTGCAATGCAAAATAATATAGTTTGAACGAAGAAAAGTAAGTTGTATTGTAAAAAACAAGTGATACCGGAACACCAAACCTCGAAATGATGTTCTGCTCAAGGACGCTGATGACTTCCTCATCATTCACTTGTTTCAACAGAACTGCTTTCGTCTACCACGTGAAGTAATCTGTAGCAGTCAAAATGTAGCAATGTTTTTTCATGAATGTAGAAAATTTTTCCCAATGATGTCTAAGCCCCACTATTGGAATGGTTCATCCACTGCAATAGGTTGCAGCGGGGATGCTGACCTTCGTGTTTCGTCGGCACATCATTAACAGACCGGGCACTTGTAGGCATAAGCGTGTGCATCCTTAAACAATGTGGGCCAATAGAAACCGACTCTCATGACTTTATGTGTAGTTGTGTTACCCACGAAGTGATCTCTGGCTGGTCCATCATGCAAGTCATGTAACACTCTCTCTGAATCTTTTGCCTCTAGGCACCTGAGAAAAATTCCATTATTGTACTTTTTGTAAAGCACTTTGTGCACCAACTAGTAAGATAAGGCTTTTAGGTGACAGGGCATGGTATCGTGCTCAAGGTACTAGCACACTTCTTCATACCAAGAGTTACCATGTGAAGTGGGTGGTGCTCGCTCTATATTGTACATATCGATTTCCTGCTCCCAACCAATGAATTCTTCTTCTTCCTCTTGCACGTGTACTGCTTTTGCTGCAAGTCTGCAGATACTGTGACCATTGGTAGTGTGAACTGGCTTGATATCAAGATCATACTATTGTAGTCGTGTCATCCAGTTCACATGTCTTTCACCCAGCTCTTGTTGAACAAGCAACGCTCTGACTGTTGGGTGTGGCACAAAGACTATGTAATGATTTTTAGCATGTAGGGTTTGAAATGTTTCACCGCCTTATATACATCATATGCCTATTTATCCATAGAAGGATAGTTAAGCACGGGTCCCTACATGCTCGCGCTCGTGAATGAGATGGGACATTTGTTGTTCATTTCATCCTTTTGTGTGAGCACTGCAGCGAGTGAGTTGTCGGAAGAAAATGTATATAACAAGAAATATTTGCTAAAATTTGGGTTGTACAACGCAGGTGCATTTGGTATTTCCTACTTGATATGGGTGAACGTATCCTTTTCCTTCTTTCTCCAGCTATAGACTACATCCTTCTTGATCATATCTTGGATAGGTTTGACAATTGGCGCATAATCTGAGATAAACTTCCCAAGGAAGTTGATCCTCCCTAAGAACGTCTGCATATCTTTCTTGTTGACTCAATGAGGAATATGCGTGATAGTCCGAACTTGGTCCGAATCAACCTTGATCCCACTCTTGGAGATGATATGCGCAAGGAGGTTCCCCTCAGACAATGCAAATATGCTCTTCTTGGGATTTAAGGATATCACGTACTTTTGACATCATTCAAAGATCCTCTCGACATGGCACAGGTGGTCTGACCATTTTCTTGAAAAGACGGTCACATCATCAGGGTAGACCACCATGCTCTTTTTGATGAGCCCATGGAAGGTGATGTCCATAGCGCACTAAAAGGTTGCGCCTATATTTACAAGCCCAAATGGCATTCTTTTGTAAGTGAACATACCCCACTTGGTACGGAAAGTAGTTTTAAGTCTATCGATTCTTCTCCCAGAACTTGGTTATATCCATAAAATTTGTCAAGGGGAGACAACATTTTAGCTCCAGATACTGTCTGCAAGATGTGCTCCATAGACAGCACAAGGTAGTTCCAAGAACTAAATTTGAAACTCGAGTAGAATCATGAACCTTATATATGATCCGAGCATCCAACAACTTAGTAAATTCTTTCTGTATGAGGGGTTCAAGTGACGGATGGACTCTTTTGAGTGTATGTTGAAACAACTTGACCCATTCTTTGATTGGAATGATGTGTTGTATTATTCACGTGTCATATGCTTTTAAATCATCACATGTCCACGCCAATACATCATGGTACTGTCTCAACAGGTGAACAAAGGCTTTTTGTTCCTCTGGTGTGCAACATGTACCGATATTTACAAACTTCGGATATCTTTTTGTTCCAAAGTTGATTTGTTCATGCATCAGTGTGGAACTATGGGTTTTAGGGTTCTTGGGCCCTTTGAAACAGTACTGCAACTCATAGACTTTTTCAAGTGCAACCACACCTTTGGGGATGGTATTTCCTTTATTGTCATCAAGTGTGTCTTGCAGAGACTGCTCGTGCACGTTTTGATCTATGGTTTCATCTTTGAAAACATTCGCATTGGCCATAAAATGCAACATCTATTCATCATCATCAAAAACACGCAAATTAGTTATGTTGTCAGGGATAGATGGCTTATTAAAAATTTCAACAATAAATTTATCCCTAAGCGGTGTCATCCTAGTAGATTCATTTGCGAGAGTGCCTGCAACTACATTGTACATTCTTGGTACAGATATGATATTAAAAGCTTAGAAATTAGAAATAAGTCACCATACCTCTTGCTCGTAACCTTTAAGACGAGGTGAGACATAGTGTATGGTGTTATGTATATACCGTACCACAATCTCTGAATCACCTACTGCTTTTAGCATAGCAACATTGAGGCTAAGGTCTTTGTGTAAACCCAAGACGAGTGCTTCATATTCAACAGTCTTTTTTGTGCACTCTAACTCCAAGCGGCTTGAGACTAAATGTTTTATTTTCCTTGGGTCGATCAAAACACATCCGGCTCCAGAGCCATCTTATGTTTTGGATCCATCAAAATACAAGGTCCATAAGTCATCTATACAAGGACTGCTTATCATGCTAGTAATGCTAATACTACTTCTACTACTCTTACAAATTATTGTACAAGTTTCATTTTCACTAGTGAGGCAAGGAAGGAGACCCAACTGTGTATCTGGTGGGGTGGGGCTCAATTGTGCAAGATAACACCCCAGATGCGTTTTCAGAAAGAAATTTCCAAACAAAAGTTTTGTGAAAGCCAATGGTTCGTTCTGACTGTCTAAGGGAGTAACGTTGTGTTTCATATACCTCTCAGACAACACTCAGATCTAGTTGTTTTTGCCCTGTTTTGGAAGCCATAAGTGTGACCAATCTGTGGAAAAATATCCTTGCAAATTGCTAGACCAGTCTCTGCTGATCAGTAAGCCATATGCTTCTCGGATGTCCACTATCACAATGTTGATACATTGGTGAACTCGTCGGTTAGACAATAACCGGATGATCACATCTTGGAGTTCACCAATGGATGGTACACATGTCCGATCAAGTTGGATGATCTGCACGGTTGTACTGCTCCATTGCGCATTGATTTGTTTAGAAATGGAGAGTGGCATGACATTGGCTGATGCGCTAGAGTCAACCAAATAGTTGTGGACATTGAAGTTGAATATTTCAAATGATAACAAAAATGGCAGGAAGCACAAGTTTACTTCTTCCTTGCAAAGCGGGTTGAGTACATATGTGAGTGATTCAGGAGACTTACTTGGTCCCTTCCAGGAAGAGGAAACATTGTCTATGGAGGTTTTCCCTAGTGTGCGCAAAAGAATATCCCATTGACCCGTGAGTTTGGTGAGTTCATATAGAGAGATGTTCGCATAGGTCTTCTTCATGATCTATTTTTCTATGAGTGGTAAAGGGATTTCCACTCATAGAAAAATAGATCATGTATCTAAAGGACGCATCTTGGGAAAACAACATAGAGAATCAATTCTAGCAAGAAAGTCAACAAGTGCAAAGACACCCTTGGAGATTTTCCATTCATATTTATGTGGACCAATGCAGACACTATCAATTGGTGGAAGCTATTATTTCTTGACATTTACAAATTAAAGTATGATAATTACTTGATGACCAAACATATCTACAACCAATCCTTCTGTTTGGCTCATAAATTACTTTAATTTATTACTTTAGGGTATAAAAATGCATCTACAGCCTAGCCTTCTTTTTTGCTCATAAATAAAATGGAAAAGATTAAAAATAAATTATTTCCTAATAAGTCATAATTATAACCTTTAGTGAATTCATCATAGAAAGTCTAATCATCAAAATAAATTATTAATGATAATAAGTTAAATAAATTTTAAAATTAAATCTCTTTAAAATAATAATTAAAAAATTTAAATATTCACCCAGAAGGAGTAGAATAGAGGGTGATAGGGTGTACTGCTAAGCCTAGGATGTACTATTAAGCCGCTCCATGATGTGAAGGTCACCAGTTTGAAACTTCATGGTAAAAAAATCAACCATGTTAAGGGCTAATGTGGCCCAAGCCGAGTGTGATCTTCGTATGATTTCCACGGCTTAGATGCCCTAGTGTCATGGTTTTCACGGCTTATTTTCCCCAGTGTCATGGTTTCTCAAGCCACAGGTTAAGCCTAATATAATCTCTCAAGAACTTAGAAAACTTGAAAATAAGAAATAAAAAAATTAAATGTTCAAATCAATTAAAAGAAAATTGAAATTCACATATGAATCAAATTTCACCATGTGTCATTCTTTTCATTATCCCAAAAGGGTTGGATCCAATGGTGTAATGTGAGATGTCCTCCTTTAAAGAGATTCATTTCCATCTAACTAAAGTGGTTGAGGGAAATGTGTGGTTGTACGTATATAGATCTATTATATGAAAAATGATCTCATAACCTATCCATGTATAAGTGGACCAAAGCATAGCCCCATGTCTTTTTAGTAGCCCAAAGGGGTTAATGGATCCAATGGTGAAAAGTGAGATGTCCTTCTCTAAGGAGAGTTATTTCGATCTAGCTCAAGTGGTTGGGTGAAATACCAATTTCTTCCTTACATGTGTTATTTCGATCTAGCTCATGTGGTTGGTCGAAATATCATTATCCTCCTCATAGCTCAAGTGGTTGGGCAAAATATCATTATACTCCTCACATGTGTTCAATTATGCCATGTGATATGTTGAGCTCATTATGAGTATATCCTTATAATGGCTTCAAACCATTTTGTATCTATGAGAGTCCCCCATAATCAAAACATAAATATTCCTTATATGGAATATAAAGATATTTCTTAGAGTTGGTATTAGAATATTTTAGTTAATTGACATTGAAAAAATTCTTTTGTTATTAAAAGGTATGTCATCTTCAAATAAAATCAAGAATTTCATCAATTACACATCTCTTTCATATTGGAGAGTAGAAAGCACTTATTAACAAAAAAAAATATATATATATTATTTTTAGCGTTCAATTACTTATACTCTATAAATTTAGGTGTAACAAAAGCATGTGATGAAAAATACACAACAACATCAAAGATACAATCAAGATCATTAGAAGTGAAAGAAGTAATAGGTGAGCCTGAAAATTCAACAATAATAATCTCCTTCACAACATTTAGTCGTTAGAATAATTTCCAATTGCAATGCCTAAACAACGACATTCATATTATTCAACTGTAACAGAAATTCATTGTAACCTTCTTTCAAGGCCCCATATTGATTAAACAATCTGTTGTTTTCAAGTTGAAGAGGGGCATCTTCTTCACAAAGCATTTCCACGAAGGCATCTAAACATGCAACTTTTCTGATTCACTGGGCATCTTTATCTTCCTACTTACCAATTCAAGATAGTATTTCCTATACGAGAGAGAATTTTTCTCCTCCAAGTCGTTAATAAGGTCAACCTTAGTTTGAAATTCTTCTGTGATATTTTGGAGAAACATTCCCATTTACATCCCTAAACTATCAAACCTTTTATTTTCTTATCCATAGTAGTCTAAAATTAATTATTGTGTTTCTTTCTCTATCGACAACAGAGAAATGAATGATTGTAAATGAAGGACCCTCTTATGAAGTTCATTAATTTCCTTCTTGTCAAAAAAACATCCTACAATCTTTTACATATTGTGATTAATTGTTCACAACATAAAATCAATCATATATTTCCACTAACTTACACAATGCAGATTGGCTAATAAATAGTGACATGGCCAGATTATTTTTGCAAAAGCATAATTCACCCAATACGAAAAAGGAAAGAAAAAAGAAGGGCCAAACTAGGTATGCAAGGAAATGTTGTACCGAATATACAAATCAAATCTTCAAGGTTTTAAATAGAAGAAACTTTCCCTTTTACACATTAAATTGAATTTTAATGGCATATTAGGTTGTGGAGAAATCTCTCTACAGCGTTAAGAAGGCCCCGAAAGCTTGGTATGTGAAGATGGATTCTTTTATCTTATCACAAAACTTTGAAAGATGTAAGTCTGATCCGAATGTTTACATGCTCAGGACACATGATTCTCTTCTTATCTTAGTTTTGTATGTGGATGATCTCCTGATCACCGGCAACTCAGCTTCAGCCATTGTTGTAGTCAAGAGGGCCTTGCATGATAGGTTCTTGATGATAGACATGGGTTCATTACACTTCTTTCTTGGTCTTGAAATAAGCTAGGATGCCACAGGCATCAAACTCTCTCAGGCTAGGTATGCATGAGATCTCCTCAAGAGATTTCACATATTGCAAGCCAGCACCGACTCCTTTTCTGTATGGGGTCCGCCTCGAGCATGGAGGTGACACTCCATTAGTTGACAGTACTCTCTACCGACAACTAGTGGGGAGCTTATTGTACCTCACCCACTCCAGGCCAAATCTCTCATATGCAATAGAGGCAGTTTTCAGATACATGCAGGAGCCACATGAGCTACACTGAAATGCTGCCAAGCGCATCCTCTGATATGTGCAGGGCACCATCACCTTCGGGATTCACTATGCAGCAAGCAATGTATTGAATCTCCTTGGCTTCACTGATTCTGATTGGGTGGGCGATAGTATTGATCACAAGTCCACCTCCCGATATTCACTCAGTGTAAGGTCTAGCCCTTTCCGTTGGTCGAGCAAGAAGCAGGCTGCTATTTCTCTCTCTTCAGCCGAGGCCAAGTACAGAGGAGTAGTCAACATCACCATTCAGGCTCTGTGGCTACAACAATTCCTCACTGAGTTGGGCGTCCAGTTCCACCAGCCCATTGTCATTTGGTGTGAGAACCAGAGCACTCTCAAATTTTGCAGGGATCTAGTACAGCGGCAACAGATGAAGCACATAGATCCATATGCACTACATCAGAGACTTAGTACATGATCGGGTCATTGATTTGCAGTTCTGTCCTTCAGCAGAATAGACTGCAGACATTTTCACCAAGACATTCACTGAGCAGAAGTTTCGCTCTCTGCGCGATCATCTTGGAGTGAAGGACACAGTTGCTTAACAACTGTCTTTTATTCCTCTTTTCTTTTGATTACATTGTTTTTTAAGGGAGGGGTTTCCCATGAGGTTTTCCCTCTTTCCTCAATTTTAGTACAAGTTGCACTGTATTTTGGGTGACCTTTGGCCTTAGTTGCCAGGACTCATTTTCTATTTTTCCCCATAGTGGTGTTCAGGGGGGGTGTTGGAGGTACTACACGCCTACATGCGGACACTTAGTTAGAGCATGGGACTACATGCAAGATTCCTTCTACATGATTTACTCCCTTATTTGCTCCTCTTTAACTCCGCAACTGGCTAGTTCTTCTGCATGATTTACTCCTCCTTTCACTCCGCAACTGGCTAGTTCTCTCCAAAACTTGTTGTAGGTGTTGAGTCCTCTCATTGATCACCACTATGGTGCATTACCTTGGGATCTTCGCCCAGTAATGCTATATCATGAGCATTGTAACCTATTTTCTAACAAATCATTCTTTTGTTCTTTCGATTTTCTTTTAGTGTTTTTTCTCTACAAAGTTGTGTGTTCAACCTTTACTAGCTAGATTCATCTATGCAGGTTTTCTAACACATTTACATGGTATCAGAGCTTGGACCCGGAATCGGTTCCCCCGAGTTGCGTTTGAGGAAGGGTGTTGGAAGAATCATAGCACCTCTGTGGAATATGTAATTTCCACCCTGGAGTTCTTAGTTACTGGTTTGTAACATTGACCAACGCCTGCGGATTTTGGTGTAATGTTCCAAACTAGTAATTAGGTCCCCAAGGTGGAAACTACGGATTCTATAGAGGTGCGATGATTCTTCCAACACCTTGCAGATTCCAGTTTTTAGCAGTCCAACTTGAGATGGTCCGATGAAATGGAAAATTGAACATAAGACAGGAAAGCAGTGCTTGTAGAGATAAGTTTTTTAGGTTCTCTACAAGTAGTCACTATCTAATTAATTGTAGGTTCACGCTGAACCTGCTTGAAACTCCTGTTTCATTTTAAGGAAGAGCGGGCGCAAGTTTCAACTTGTCCTCCTTTCTTATAAAGTTATAAATTCCCTAATGTCTTACCTGGTTAAAGGGGATTTTGAAATTTGAATTCGAGGGAGGCAACCAGCCCAAACCAACCATAGCAATTAAATTTGAAACAAATTTGTGGCCTGAGAAACCATTTAAGGCCACCAATCTCTAAGCTCATAGGTTGTACCTCACACCTCAATGATTGACGAAAACACATGGTGGTGCTCTAGTATTGGGACACCTGACATGGCTTGTTTCATCCAAATAGTTCTGCAGACAGTATCCCTTAGGGACTGCCATTCTGCTTTTTGCAAATGCCTCCAACAATATTCTTAATTATGTTAGTGTATTTGAATAGTGATCCAAGTTAGTTAATCTTTTTAAAATAGTTAATCTTTTTAAATATTTTAGACGAGTCATTAAGGTGTAAATTAAATATCATCTCAGCCAAGTAAGTACAAACTCAATCTGTTAAACAAATTGGATATTGAGCCAGCTGGTTCAGACACTGAACGAACCGATTCAAAACCAAACCAGTCTCTAATCCAATTTGGAGACCAGAAACCAATCTCTAATCCAATTTGGAGACCCGTTAGAGCCCTTGACAGTTGACTGGGTCAACTAAATCGAATCGAAGTCAATCAATTATTTTCACGCTAATGAATATGCACCCTAACCTCACCAAGACTCACAAACATTGTTTTTTTATTTTTTCCACCAAGGATGTGTCCACCCTAAGGGAAGTTAATTACCACCTATTTATTGTTTTTTCTTATGGCCATAATGCTGGGAATGTAATAATGTGTTATCTCGATAACGTAGCTCAAATTGAAAAATGCCTCTAGTCAAAATAAGTATTGGTTTTTCCTTTCTCCCAATCCAGTAGCTTTCAAAGCAACAACCTTCAAAAACTGCATTTTTAAATATTTAAATAAATTTCCCAACTTAAACATTCCTAATCACATTTAAATTATATAAAGTTAATGACTTACATTTACAAATTAAATAATTTCTAACAAGTTTTCAGTGAAACACAAAAATATAAAAACAATCCATAACATAAAATTAACTTTTACCATGTAACCTAGGAATTTTTTATACTTGCAGTTTTCTTATTTCACTTATATTTTTATCCATTCTTATTTCACTTATATTTTTATCAATTCATAACATAAAACTTATACACTTGTATTTTTATCAATTCATAACATAAAACTTATACCATGGGGTGTAGGAATTTTTTATACTTGTATTTTTCTTATTTCACTTTTATTTTTATCATTTTTTGAATCTTCAGGCTGATCCTATACATTAAAATGTTAAATTTCATAGATCTCAGGCTGATCCGATACATTAAATTGTTAAATTTCATAGATCTTAGGCTGATCCGATTACGGCAATTAGCTGACAGCTGACCACCTGACCTCATGCGAAACTCCTCTTCGTGGTTTGTCTGTTCGTCGCAGACACGAGACATCGCCTCTGCAAAATTATATGGTTTTAGTTGAATTCCGTAATAAGAAAACATGTGGGAGTTGTTAGATCCATGGTGAATACCTTGGCTACCTTGTCTTGATCACCGACAAGTTGTTACATCCACGCTGAATTTTTACGTTAAATTCCTGATAGTCGCCTCATAGCAAGCACCCAATCATCGCAATTATCTGACAGCTGACCTCATGCAGAACTCTGCTTTGCCGTTGTCCCTTCCCCACAGAAACGATACGTCGTTCCCTGGCGAGCGAGAGAGGAATGGATCGGGATCGGAATCGGTATCGGGATCGGGAGGAAATAATATTTATCCAATTGAATGTTCCCGTAATATGTCTCAGTTATATTTAAACGCTCATTATGCCGATGAATAAATTAAATTGAAAGACGAGGTTACATTCAAGTAATTCTGCCATCAACCAATGATTCAAGGTTCTGCTTCCACCAAGAACCATGGCGTGAACCATTATTTGGGTGAACAAATTTTAGAACTGAATAGCCTGGCTCCTCTACGTTGAATATTCACGTATTCAAATAACAATGTAAACAATTATGTGTGTAACAAAAAATTAAACATAGAATATAAGGTATTCATTTGACTATGGAAACAACGAATGTGTTCAAGCCTTTGGAGGAATGTTTGAATCTTTATTTCAGTCATCAAGAACCATTATGTGACCTAATCTGTATACATTTATTTTAGGCACAGATCTGAGTTGAGTTGAGAGAGGGAAAATTTCCAAATCCAAATTTATTTTAGAATACAAATTTATTTCATTGTTTAAATTGTGTTTTTAAATGTTATAGATATTACATTGCTTAAACTTGTAAGTCTCAAAAATATTTGTTAGATTTCTACACAACTTCATAAGATTAAGAAGCAAAATAATAAATGTTTTAATCATATAAATGTTTTAATCATATAAATTTATTTTTTTCAATAACTTTATATAATATATACATAATTTTTAAAACAATATATACAGTATTTTAAATAATGTGTGTGCATTGAAACATTTTATCAGGGAATTAAATTGTTTTTTAATTCTTAATATATTTTTAAGTATATGTTAATATTAATTTATATTAAAATATTTATTCATAATCTTTTAGATATTTTATTATATACAACATTAAAATATTTTGCTTCAACCATTATTTTTCTATATATATCATATAAGCATATAGAATATTTTATTATACACACATTAAAATATTTTACTTTAACATTATATATATATATATATATATATATATATATATATATGAACTTGATATAGACAAAAATTAGTTAACATATATCTTCTAATAATTTAATTTATTTAAATCAAGTCTTAAAATATTTTTGAAAATTATAAAGTTTAAACATTTTTTTTAGGAAATTATATCAGGTCATATGAACAAGTAATTAAACATTGATAACATAATTTTTTTTCCCTTATTATAACCTACATTTATTTTTAAGTTAGAGAATATTTTATTTTTATTTTAAAAGAAACACTTATCAACTCCACTTTAAACACAAACATACTTACACATGACTTTTTTATTAGCTATAAAATAAACCTCTAAACTCAATAAATTAAACAAATACAACCCTCACACTTCTGGGCTGATTATAGTCGTAATCTATTAATCGTACCAACAACTAATGAGTTCAAGCCTTTAGGGGAACTAATGAGTTCAAGCCTCTGGGAGAATTTTTGCTCTTTGTTTCTCCCACCCAAAACCATTTAGAGGGTGAATAAATTAAACGGATAATACAACATTTTTTCTCAGTGGGTGTGTGCGTATGCAAATAATATCGCTAATAACGAATGTGTCCAAAGACTTAGGAAGAATGTTTGAATCTTTGCTTCTCCTGCCCAGAACAATTATCCGGGTCAATAAATTTGGGAAAAAAAAATCAAAATCATGGCTGTTCTCGCGGGCAAAAAATGAATCAGATCAAGCATATGGGGAATATTTGGATCTTTGTTTATTCCACCATTAAGTGTATGTGGCTGTCCAAGTTAATTGCACCCACTCACAAAAAAAACTTGCGCACCTTGTGATGTATATGATTGTATTCAAATATGTGTGCAAATTAGTAATGAGCTAAAGCAATCTACTACAGATGAAGCATATGGGGAATATTTTGATCTTTGTTTATTCCATGTGGGTGTGCAAGTTAAATGCACCCACTCAAAAAACCTTGGCCACCTTGTGATGTATATAATTATATTGAAATAAGAGTACAAATTAGTAATGAGTCAAAGCAATCTACTATTAATAATGGGTATATTTACCATTTTTGAGTAAATTATTTTCATTTGAAAAAAAAAATTGTAAATTGTTTTTAAAAAAATAAATTATTTTAAATATTGTTTTTAATATAATTTCTCAAATTATTGTTTTAAAAAATTATGTTTAGTTAGTTATGTTTTAAAAGAAATTGAAATAGCGTCTCTAAAGTCTCTCCAGTCTAGAGAGTAATAAAAATCTGAGAAGGGAAAAAAATATAAAATGTAAAACTTTTTGTTTCCGTAAGGACTAATTCATATTAAAGGAACCACCAACATTATACTTGAAAAACAAATACTGTTTAATACTCTTCTATTGAAGAAACACCAAAAAAAAAAAAAAACAAAATATGTTATCTAGATAATGTAACTCAAAAAGAAAAATACCTCCTATGGCAATGCCATCCCAGTATTGGCTTTTTCCTCTCTCCATTAACGGGGATCTTTCAAAGCAGCAAAGTTCAGCAACTGCACTTTGAAATATTTAAATAAATTTCCCAACTTAAACATTCCAAACACGATTAAATTATATGAACTTAATCACTTTCATTAACAAATTTAATAATTTGTAATAAAATTTCTATGAAACACACGAATATAATAAACTATCCATAACAGAAAACCAACTTTTACCCTAGGGTATAGTAATTTTTTATACTTGTACTTTTCTTATTTCACTTATAGTTGATCATTTTTTGAGATCTTTAGGCTGCTCCGATCCATTAAAATATGATTTTTTGAGATCTTCAGGCTGATCCCATATATTCCTGTTTGGTTATATAATAATACATTCCTGTTTGCTTATATAATAAGAAATCATTTGGGAAGCTTTTAGATCCTAAGTCGAACGTCATAGTCGTGTACTGCCAACACCCAACTACAGAGATTAGCTAAACAGCTGAACTCATGCGAAACTCATTTTTATGGTTTGTCTGTTCCTGGCAGACACGATACATAATTTTGTGTACACTGATACTTTTTTCAGTTTAATTCCGTAATCCGAAAACATGTGGGAGTTGTTAGATCCATGGTGATCACTTTGGCTAGCTTGGTTCCCTGGCGAGCGAGGGAGGACTGTATCGGGGTCGATATCGGGATCGGGAGGAAGTAATATTTATCCGATTGAATATTCCCGTAATATGTCCCACTCATTTTTAAACGATCATAATGCCAATGAATAAATTAAATCGAAAGATAAGGTGACATTCAAATAATTCTTCCAACAACCAATGATTCAAGGTTCTGAGGGAATCTAAGGTTTTTTGTTTCTTCCACCAAGAACCATACGTGAACCATTATTTGGGTGAATGAATTTTAAAACAAAATAACGTGACTCAATTATAAATTACACCGACTGTTCCACGCCGAATACGATGGTATTCATTTAAATCTGCAATCAACGAATGTTTTCAAGACTTTGGAGGAATGTTTGAATCCTTGCTTCGGCCATTAAGAACAAAAACAACCCTGGTAATCTATTAATTCTACAGACAACGAATGAATTCAAGCCTTGAGGGGAATATTTTGGTCTTTGTTTCTTCCACAAGGAACCATTTTGTGGGTGAATAAATTAAACGGATAATCCGACATTTCTCTTCAATGAGTATAAACGTATTCAAACAATATCTCTAATAACTAATGTGTCCAGGACTCAGGAAGAGGGTTTGAATCTTTGCTTCTCCCGCCAAGAACCATTATCGGGGTCAATAAATTAAAAAATTAAATTTGGTGGCTGTCGCTCTGCAAACAACGAATCAGATCAAGCATGTGGGGGAATATCTTGATCTTTGTTTCTTCAACGATTAACTATTATTTGGTTTTAAAACCTTGACTGCTATAAGCTGCATATGATCGTAATCAAATAGGTCTGATAATACGACACTTCTCATCAATGAGTATAGACGTATTCAAATAATATCTCTAATAACTAATGTGTCCAGGACTCAGGAAGAGCGTTTGAATCTTTGCTTCTCCCGCCAAGAACCATTATCCGGGTCAATAAATTAAAAAAAAATATGTAGCGGCTGTCGCTGAATAATCTGCAAACAACGAATCAGATCAACCATCTGGGCAATATTTTGATCTTTCTTTCTTCCAAGATTAACTATTATTTGGGTTCAAAACCATGACTACTATGAGATGCATATGATCGTAATCAAATATGTACATTATGTGGGTAATTAAATGAACTAAACAAAAATTCATTGAGTAGGTTACTTTGCCTTTACCACTTACCTCATGGATAGGCATGGTTTACTTTTTTCTAACTAAGTCAAACACAATAAAATTTTCAGCTAGATGACACTATTTCAAAATAAGGAAGGGTAGTTTGGCTTGCGAGCTTAAGATTTGCAGAGTATAAGTTTTTCCCTTTGTATTTTTTTGAAAGAGGACTATGGATAAGCACATAGATCCCAACTTATTGAGAGTAGAAGAGGTTGTTCCTTCAAAGAAGTATGAAAAACATTTGATTTAAGTTTGGTTGCTTAGATTTTTCCCCTTCTCTATTTGTACTTGTTGGATTAAGGTTGAACACACAGAGCAGAAGACTCTGAGTATACACATGGGGTTTCTCAGTCTGGGCACAAGTTCATGGTTTGCCAGAGCTTCCCTTACAGATGGTTCGTATTTTCTGTCGAGGCTTCATTGGTAAGAAATAACAACCAAGCACGGATAAGACGGACACATGACTTGCTAAGTGTTGCAGTGTCACAATACTTTTTAAACTCACCCACATACTTATTCCAAAAGCTAGAACACAATATAGGACAACACTTATTTACAAAAAAAATGACAAGACGACCAAAACAGAGCAAAAACAGTAAAGTAAAACAACAAAACAAAAATAGGAAAGCAAGAACGTAACAGTAAGCATGCTATGTACATAGGCAGGGCTCAGCCCCAGATCACTAAAAATAACATTTTAAATCTTGGCCATTGACAGGAAGGTAGTCAATCCTCTCATCAAGTGATTGCAAGCGATACGTCTGTTGGCCAAGTTTTTCGTGAACCGTGTATAGACCAATCCACATAGACAGGAACTTCGTGTGTTTTCCTCTGTCTTCATGGGGTTTATCCCATTTTAAGACTAAGTCACCCACAACAAAGCTATCATTCCCTACAGACTTACGATCGAACCATCTCTTGATACGGTTTTGGTGGAGTGAAAAAATTTCTTTTGCTTTTATTCTTTCTTCCTATAACTTGTGTGTTGTGTCCATCCTACACTGAATCAATAGACACAACTTGCCTCGGGATTCTTGAAATAACTAGAAAGAAAGAAAGTAGATATTGGGTGATAAGATGTCTTCTTTACCGTATACAAGGAAGTATGGAGATGTGTTCAAAGAGGGCTTGGGTGTAACTCTGTCAGCCAAAAGTGCATTCACCAGGGCGGAATGCCAATTTCGCTGCTCAGAGTAAATGGCCTTTTTTATGATGCAAATCTGATTCTTGTTTGTTGATTCAGCAAAAACATTTCCATGTGGGTAGTAGTTAGGTAAATGTTTAAGCACAATACCATTTTGCAATCCAAAATCATACAGTTTGAACGAAGAAAAGCAAGTTGTATTGTAAAAAACAAGTGATACCAAAACACCAAACCTTGAAATGATGTTCTGCTCAAGGAAGCTGATGACCTCCTGGTCGTTCACTTGTTTTAGCATAATTGCTTCCATCTACCACGTGAAGTAATATGTCGCAGTGTTTTTTTCATGAATGCGGGAAGATTTTCCCAATGATGTCTAAGCCCCACTGTTGGAATAGTTCATCCACTGCAACAAGCTGCGGCGGGGATGCTGACCTTCGTGTTTTGTCAGCACATCGCTGATAGACCAAGCACTTGTAGGCATAAGCATGTGCATCCTTAAACAATGTGGGCCAATAGAAACCGGCTCTCATGACTTTATGTGTAGTTGTGTTACCTACGAAGTGACCTCTGGCTAGTCCATCATGCATGTCATGTAACACTCTCTCTAAATCTTGTGCCTCCGGGCACCTGAGCAAAATTCCATTATTGTACGTTCTGTAAAGCACTTCGTACACCAAATGATAGGATAAGGCTTTGAGGTGAGGTTCGCATGGAAAAGTGAGAGGGCATGGTGTCGTGCTCAAGGTACTCACACACTTCTTCGTACCAAGAGTTACCATGCAAAGTGGGTGGTGCTCGCTCTATATTGTACATATCGATTTCTTGCTCCCAACCAATGAGTTCTTCTTCTTCCTCTTGCACGTGTACTGCTTTTACTACAAGTCTACAGAGACTGTGACCATTGACAGTGTGAACTAGCTTGATATCAAGATCATAGTATTGTAGTTGTGTCATCCAGTTCGCATGTCTTTCACCCAGCTCTTGTTGAACAAGCAATGCTCTGACGGTTGGATGTGGCACAAAGACTATGCAATGAATTTTAGCACGTAGGGTTTGAAATGTTTCACCGCCTTATATACATCATATGCCTATTTATCCACGGCGGGATAGTTGAGCACGGGTATCTGCATGCTCGCACTCGTGAAGGAGATGGGATATTCATTGTTCATTTCATCCTTCTATGTGAGCACTGCAGCGAGTGAGTTGTCAGAAGAAAATGTATATGGCAAGAAATATTTGCTAAAATTTGGGTTGTTCAACGCAGGTGCATCTGCTATTTCCTGCTTGATATGGGCGAACATATCTTTTTCCTTCTTTCCCCAGCTGTAGACTACTTCCTTCTTGATCATATCTTGGATAGCTTTGACAATTGGCGCATAATCTGAGATAAAATTTCCGAGGAAGTTGAACTTCCCCAAGAAGGCCTGCATATCTTTCTTGTTGACTCGGTGAGAAATATGTGTGATAGTCCGAACTTGGTTCAGATCAACCTTGATCCCACTCTTGGAGATGATATGCCCAAAGAGGTTCCCCTCAGACACTGCAAATACACTATTCTTGGGATTGAAGGATATCACGTACTTTTGACATCGCTCAAAGATCCTATTGAGATGGCGTAGGTGGTCTGACCCTTTTCTTGAAAAGACGGTCACATCGTCAAGGTAGACCACTATGCTAATTCTGATGTGCCCATGGAAGGCAATGTCCATAGCACACCAAAAGGTTGTGCCCGTATTTACAAGCCCAAACGGCATTCTTTTGTAAGAAAACGTACCCCACTTTGTACGAAGAGTAGTTTTAAGTCTATTAGATTCTTCTCCCAGAACTTGGTTATATCCATAAAATCCATCAAGGAGAGACAACATTTCAGCTGCAGATACTGTCTACAAGATGTGCTCCATAGATAGCACAAGGTAGTTGTCTTTATCCAAGGCCCTCTTAATATTTCATAAATCTACACATAGGTGGATCTCCCCAGATTTCTTTCTTCCAAGAACTAAATTTGAAACCCGAGTAGAATGATGAACCTTATATATGATCCGAGCATCCAACAACTTAGTAAATTCTTCTGTATGAGGGGTTCAAGTGACGGATGGCCTTTTTTGAGTTTATGTTGAAACAGCTTGACCCCTTCTTTGATTGGAATGATGTGTTGTATTATTCGAGTGTCATATGCTTTTAAATCATCATATGTCCATGCCAATACATCATGGTACTATTTAAACAAGCAGACAAAGTCTTTCCACTCCTCTGGTGTGCAACGTGTACCGATATTTACAAACTCCGGATATCTTTTTGTTCCAATGTTGATTTGTTCATGCATCAGTGTGGAACTATGGATTTTGGGGTTCCTCGGCCCTTTGAAGTGGTACTACAACTCATAGACTTTCTCAAGTGCTACCACACCCTTAGGGATGGGGTTTCCTTTATTGTCATCATATGTGTCTTGTAGAGACTGCTCTTGCACATCTTCATCTATGGTTGCATCTTTGAAAACATCCGCATTGGCCATAAAATGCAACATATGTTCATCATCATCAAAAACACACAAATTAGTTATGTTTTCAGGGATAGATGGCTTATTAAAAATTTCAATAGTAAATGTATCCCTAAGCGGTGTCATCCTAGTAGATTCATTTGCCAAAGCGTCTGCAACTGCATTGTACATTCTTGGTACAGATATGATATTAAAAGCTTGGAAATTATAAATAAGTCATCATACCTCTTGCTCGTAACCTTTAAGACGAGGTGAGACATAGTGTATGGTGTTACGTATCTACCGTACCACAATCTTTGAATCAGCTACCGCTTTTAGCATACCAACATTGAGTGCTTCATATTCAACAATCTTGTTTGTACACTCTAACTCCAAGAGGCTTGAGACTAAATGTTTTATTTTCCTTGGGTCGATCAAAACACATCCGGCTCCAAAGCCATTTTGTGTTTTGGATCCATCAAAATACAAGGTCCACAAGTCATCTATACAAGGACTGCTTGTTGCGCTAGTACTGCTAATACTACATCTACTACTATTACAAAGTATTGTACAAGTTTCATTTTCACCAATGAGGCAAGGAAGGAGACCCAACTTTGTTGGGGTGGGACTCGATTGTGCAAGATAACACCCCAGCTGCATTTCCAAAAATAAATTTCCAAACAAAAGTTTTGTGAAAGCCAATGGTTCATTCTGACTATCCAAGGGAGTATCGTTGTGTTTCATATACCTCTCAGACAACACTCAAATCTGGTTGTTTTTGCCCTGTTTCGAAAGCCAGAAGTGTGACCAATCTGTAGCAAAATATCCTTGCAACTTGATGGACCAGTCTTTGTTAAGCAGTAAGCCATAAGCTTCCGGGATGTCCACTATCACAATGTTGATACACTGGTGAGCTTGTCCATTGGATGACAACCAGATGATCACATCTTGGAGTTCACCAATGGATGGTACACATGTTCGATCAAGTTGGATGATCAGTACAGTTTTACTAATCCATTGTGCATTGATCTGTTTAGAAGTGGAGAGTGGCATGATATTGACTAATGGGCCAGAGTCAACCAAACAGTTGTGGACATTGAAGTTGAATATTTCGAATGATAACAAAAATGGTGGGCAGCACAACTTTGCTTCTTCCCTGCAAAGCGGGTTGAGTACAGATGTGAGTGATTCAGGAGACTTACTTGGTCCCTTGTTGGAAGAGGAAACATTGTCTATGGAGGTTTTCCCTAGTGCGCGAAAAATAATATCCCACTGACCCGTGATTTTGGTGAGTTCATATAGAGAGATGTTCGCACAGGTCTTCTTCATGTCTTCAAAAATATTGTAGCCCAAAGCAGGAAGACTCACTGAGTTGTCCATGGGAAGACTTCTATTTTTGTTGTCCAGTGGAGTGCTTTGAAGTGAATTGATTATGGAATACCTTTCGTTTGAGTTGTCTTCTCAAACTTTCTTTGTGTTTTATGTGTTGAGGGTACTGGTGAATCAAATTTTCTAAACAATTGCTTGAATTTCTCTTTCAGTATCTCAATCATAGTAGGAGCCCCTTGACTTCTCAAGTTTTATCAACCGTCCTATTTTGGGGGCTCCTTCTTGGTGGTTGTTTTCTTCTGGGAAGTGTTTACACACTGAGACATGTTAACCACATGCCTAGAACTCGGAGCTTCATCAGATGCAACATCCTCTTCATGATCTTCATCTTCCGGCTGAACCTACTCATTGGAATTAAAAGGATCATTCATTCTTGAAGCCATGCAACCCATAAATCAGTTCCAATCTACACAGGTCTTCTCTGAGTGACGCACTTAGTGGAAATCACAGAAGTTATTCTTACCAACAAGGTTCATTTGGAACAAAACATTTGAATTTTGCGTAGATTTAGCCTGGTGATTATTGTTGCTACCTGATCTCACATTCTTTCTACATGCAAAATCGAAAGGTCTGTTGTTGGTCGTTGTCTCGGTTGTTTATTTCTTGAGTTATGCTACTTCAGATGTCAAGGACTTAAGGAGATGAGTAAGGGTCTCGATTTCACTTGTTTCTTTTTCCTTTACCTTACTCATAACAGCCTGGGATCTCCTACCTGCATCTTTAGATTCCTTCGCTAGTTCATCATCTACAATGACTCCAATCGCGCATAGGTCCTTCTCCACATCAATTGCTTCTTGGAAATTTTTGGATAGTGTTGGTTTCGCAGCTTGCTTGATGAACTATGCAATGTTGGTTAGTAGTGTAGACGTGTAGTAGTTGAATGTGATGGAGTTATGAGGTTTAGTGTCTGCAATGAACTTGTTCAGGATACGGTTAAACCTCTAGTTGAAGTCTTTCACTTTCTCTTTCATCTCCATCTTAAGACTAACCAATTCTTTCAACAACATGGTGAGGGTTTTGCCATCAACAAATTTCCTAAGGAATATTCTCTTGAACATCCCACAATTCTGAATGGAGTTGACAGGAAGGTTGTGTTACCATACAGATTCTCTACCATCCAAGGTACATGGAAAAAGTCTACATGCAACATCATCGTAACATACCTCGAGTGTCTACAAATGTAGGTAAAACGTATCTAGATGGTCTTCTACCTTCATTGCTCTGTCAAGGTCATATTTCATTAACACTTTCTTTGTGTGCCTTAGAATTTTGTGCAAGGCACCATGGAGTGCCAATGGGCGTTGTGTCATCCATTCCAAATTTTGATCAGCGATGTCTTCTTCTTCTTTGTACTCCTCCTCTTCTTCTGAATCAGATGAATCAACCTTTGAAGCTGTTGGTTTGTCTCCGCCTCTGCCTCCTCTATTGCCTTCCCCTCCACTACCTCCGCTAGAACCTGAGCCCAAGAGTGTGTTGTTAACTTCTTCTCCTTGTAGGAAAATAGGAGGTTCCTCTTCATTCTCAGCAGCTTTATCTAGCTCTTCAAGAGTGGTGAGATTACTTCTTCAACAAAAGACACTACCACTCCTGTGGGTGTAGTTTTTTGCGTCATCTGCAAGGAGGGAAGGTTGTGGACTCCTGGAATTATTCCAACATCTTTGGAAAACTAATGGGTGAAGAGACAGACTGAGCAAAGGTGATGATATGAAATTTCTTGTTCAAGTCTGGGAGGTGAGGAGTAACCAACTTCATAGTTGTGCATGGGAGAGAGGTATTTCATGTTACTACCTTGACTAGATGATGGATACGTGGGGTTGAGAGGACATTTAGCCATAAACAACCAGCGACCCTCCTTCTAGCAAAAAAAATGTTAATGGTGTTGGACCCGCCAACATTCAGGGATCTCCCTGATATGAAGTCCCAAGTAGACCTCACACTGTTTGGTGTAGGGGTCCCATCCCGTACAATGGTCTGGTTGTTGTTATCTTAGATATTTTCCTTAGCTCTTTCTGTTCAACACATGAGAGTGTTATGCTTGTAACTTCAAGAAAGTGAGGTGAGTGTGCCTGGTGAGTTCATAATATAACTCTGTGTCTGGGTTCTCTTACTGTCAGAAGGAGGGGGAGTAAAGTGAGCCTCTTGATGATAGGGAATAGTCCCAACCCAAGAAGAAACACACATGAAAGAAAATAAGGGTCTATCCAACATCCAACGCAATAGTCCACAGCGGATGCGATAGTCGTGAAAAGCAAAGTTCAAGGGAAAACATGTATACCATCCAAGAGAATATTCCACACAGGGGTGATGATCGTTATAACCAAGAAAACAAAAATATGGTTTGTTTAATGTCCGGCGAAGTAGTCCACATGGATGGGACAATAGTGATAAATAATGCAACACATCTCCAACAATATGAGTACTCAAATAAATGAAGTAGTTCAACTATCTTAGTACAAGTTAAGCAAACATGCATTTAAAACATTTAAATAATAGTCTTACAAACGGATACAAAATATGCGTGAAAACATGTTGGCCTGAGATAGGCTTCTGAATTAAGTAAAAGATCCAAGACATGTTTGTACACCATACATCACTAGTCCTAGTAGTGGAACATTGGAGCCACTCCTTACTCCTAAAAGAAGAAACTACAGACTCTCAAGGCTATGTGGTAGAAGCCAAGGTGAAATTCATTTACTCATACAATGAAGGGGTGTATATAGCCAAGGGGTTATAACTGACCCTTGTGACTCTTCAAATTCCCTCATGACGGTTTGACTTCTTATGATGTTTTGACTTTACATGACTCTTTGATGTCATATGTGGGTCTCTTGGACTTACACTTTACATTACGTTGATTAAAACAAGTAAGGCCCATAGTAGTGATGAGGTCGAGACAAATCATGACATAAATCGACATGACAATGCTGGCATGTAATGGTTGATTGTAGTGTCTGTGTCGAGCTATTGTGTTGCTAAGTGATGGTATGCTTTTAGTGTAATATGTCTTCATCCGCACAAGGAAACGTGTGCGGGATCTTATATGGTCTTGGTCTTTGCTTGATGGTGCATGTGAATGTGCCCCTTTCACTCAATTGCTCGATGTGTTTCACTTGTTCGTTTGACCGCGAGCAAGTCTTCCCGCATGTGCCTCTTTTCCATCCCGTTCATCATCTCACCATGTTTCATCGATGTACCTATTCCTATGAGCACTCATGACGAGACAACATCAAATCCAAAAATATCCATGTCTATCATGATGCATTGTTTTCCATTTCGGCGTAGGTGACCAAGAGAGGGACAAGGAACTGAAACTGTAGAGAGCACAACATAGGCGGGGATGCGAGCCTCTGGAGAACTATCAAGAAAAACTATGCCGATGTCATTGGGATACAAATTTTCACAATCTATGGTAGTAATGACAGCTGCGGGGAAAAACCTAGTTGAGAGGAAGAATTGCGCACCTTCTGGGAGGAAGGCCAGGTGGGGAGTCGGGGAGGTGTTGAGCCAATCTACACAATTTTCAAGGGGAGCATTGGGCAAGTCATCTAGCTGGGATCTACGAAATTTCTCTAAGGAAGACAATGAGGGAAGCAGGAGGCACTTTCGGAAATATTTGCACAGTTTTCTAGAGGGAGGCATGTTCAGGCTTCAGGAGCTACTAGTTAAAATTGTACAATCCTGGGAGATATTCTGGGTCTAGATAGTTCTGCGCAATTTTGTGAGTTGGTTAAATTGCGGGGAAAAAGTGCTAGTGACATCTAGTTCTACGTAGTTTTCCAAGTGAGCAGAGTAGGTCAGCAAGGAAGCCTCCCTGACAGTTCTGTGTAGTTTCTGGGTTGATTGCATAGCGAGGAAGAAGGGATGGTGAAGGACAGCTTTGCCAATTCCTGGACTGGTTATAGAGTGGGGAAGAAGGGTAGGTGGAGTACAATTTTGCACAATTTCAGAGATGAGTATAGCGCTGCGTCACAGCTCAAGTCATTTATTCTCGTTGACCAAGGGGAGGCTTGATGGGAGGTCTTGTGGGAAGCGCAAAATGGATCGATTCTGGGACAACCTCTATGCATTTCTGGGAGTCAGTCAACTAGTTCATTTCCACAATTGTGCAGTGTAGGCTTCCTGAAGGACAACCTCAAGCTCAGAGAAATTCTAGGAAACAACGCAACGTCACTGAGATCGGGTCTGGTTGATGGAGGGTTGTCCGTTGATAGATTTTTGGGAAAATTGATTAAGTGTGAAAGCAAGTGTACTTGTGCATACATGAAAATCTGATCACACACTTAGAATGACTCGATGAAAAGACAACTCAAACCAAGAAGACAACATGTGCTTAGTGAGACTAAATAAAATGTTGAGAGTGACAAGTGTGACAATTGAAATATTTCTTCGAATGACTGTGATGACACTTGTGCGACAACGTGTACAACTTTGTCTGTGAGTGTGACTAATTTCAATAGAGCGAAAAGAACTCATTCACACAAAGACAAATCTTCAAAATTCTAGAACAAACTCGTAAGCATGCATAGCGACCAACATGCCAAAAGATGATTGGTGATCGATCAAGTGAAAGGGTGTGAAAAATTGACAAGAACTCATGGGATGAGCCCAAGTGTTTGTGACTATCAAGGGGAAGAACCACGGAAGGCTCTGAAATTTGGATGCAGGCCAAAATTTTGGAGGGCGTTGCAGCCACTACAACAGCATTGTAGGAAATTTAGCCTCAGAAATTCATGGGTATGGCTCACTTGTCTCATTTGTCCCTTCTTTAAAATTGCAATAATTCCCCTCATTTTACTAGAAGGACCTTGATGCCTACCAATTGTATCTTGAAATCTTTGCTCACATCCTATAGTTTTATCATGAATCTTAGTGTTAGGTGCAATACATGACCCTGCTACTCGAGGGGAAATAGTAGAACGCTTCCCAGATATTGTTCGGGCACCTATCAATGCTTGAGACTCGGATTCGGAAATGATTTCATCTATAAATTTTGTTCTTCCAAGCCAACTTGTTGTTGGGTTTTAGCGGTTTTTTGGGTAGATTTTTTATCTATAGCGCTCTAGTTTGTAGTCCTAGGCTTCTTCCTAGTCATACACATTAAAAAAAAATCTAAATGTATCAAATGAGGGTAGGCACTGGCACAATATTTTTACTTAGTGCATGCACAAGTTCTTACCTTTCATATTTAATACCCAATCCTTCATAGATACGGATAACACTTCTTTGACAACCTCCCCAGCAATGACACCAAAATGTTGGGCCATTTTGTTGTTCCTAAAAGACCAATTGAACTCTACACCTTGAATCATCAACCCAAAGTTTAATCTGTTTATTTAAAAGTTGTCCACATAGTTTGTGCAAGAGATAGTGCTAATGTCACCTAACTTGTATGGTCCTAATGGAAAATAAATGCATACGAATGAAAGGAACAACTCACACTTACTGAAAGAAACAACTCATACTTGACTTCGAGACTTAAATATTAAACAATCAATATTACTAAAGGAACCAAATCATTAAGTCTTCTACCACAAATAATAAAGAAATCCAATTGAATACAAATTTATTTCCTTGGGAACTGCATCTACAAGAAAGGAACAACACTTATATTTAGAAATGAAATCACCAGAAATGATATCAAATCATAAGAATTAACAATTCTACATTACTAAAAACAAAACAATAAGGAAATATACCACTCCAAAGAACCAATTGCAATAAATATGACTCTTTGTTATTCAATTGTAGCTACTACAAAAACCCACACCTTGACAGCAAATTTCATTAACAATAAGTATATCTAAACAACTAAATAATTCAATAACAAGAATTGAAAGAGAAATGAAAACTTAATAATATAAGAAAGGGCAGTGGTCATTCCAAGACTGGGCCCAAGATTGCTGGAATTCAACTACCCCATGGCTAACTAAGTGAAATAAGTTAAATTTGAACCACAAAATGTCTCCATTAAATTATAACAAGTAAAGTATAAGAAATGTCTGTAGAGTTTTAGAATATAGATCAAAATGATTATGTCTCGTACTCTCTTTTTTTTTTACTGAGGTTTAATATCTCATTCTTATATTACAAAATGAACCTATTTTCAAATAGAGAGTGATCCTGAGAATCTAAATATTCTCGGGATGCCCTATTCAGATTACAAAAATATCCATTGTTTCCTGAAATAGCAAGGTGAGTTTTTTTTCTCCAACTGATTCATCCATGATAGATGTCAATCTTGTTTAGCTAGCTATAATTAACCCAAATAGTCCCACATAACATGTTCTTCCTTGACTATTCCAAGGAACAACATTTGGTATCATATATCCCTGTTCAAATCGTAAGTAAACCATGCCTTTCATGGTTTAAATCAATTCAAAAGAGATAAAATAATGAAAGGCCATTGACTTCTTTCTAGAATCTATATTGCACAAGTTATCACATTCTCCATGCAAAAAGTCTTAGAAAAAACATAAAAATAATAAATAAGATAAGAAAATTGTATCAATTACGAAGCCCAACAGGAATGATGGCCTTTAAATAAATCTCTTGCTTGAGCTATAACATGAGTGGTATAAACTATGCAAAATTACCAAAAGAACCATCCTTAATATTATGATTTGTAGTTAATGGAGAAAAATTTGTTTTATTTATTGATAATGCCAAGGTTTATAAAATGAAGTACAAAATTTTTGACCATTACAACTTTCAAATGGCTTCCTAACACTTGTTCTCGGCATTTGTTATAGTAGGAGGCATTTAGCATAGGAGTAGAATTCCTGAGATATATCACTCCCAAAACTCACAATATCAAAGAACCTTAAATTGTACACAACAACAAGCTTGCACACTTGGTTCAATACTTCAAACAGGGATAAATTTGGATTGTTATAAGTTTTGTGCCCAACGTTAATTAGATTTTAAATATTTAAGTATTTTCCATTCAACAAAGTCATTAAAATCACACTGGTCTATCATTTCAAGTCCATCTAAGTTGACCCTTCCCTGATTCACATTTCAAGCCTAAGTTTCAAAGCATTTTTTCTTCTCTGAGAAAAATAGAATAGGGTATCCTATAGAAGGGAAGTTACACAAAGTACAATAGACCCTTGCAGATTCCATCTTCTAGAAGTCCAACTTAAGATGGTCTGATGAGATGGAAAATTGAACATAAAATAAGAAATCAATGCTTGTAGAGACAAGTTTTTTGGGTTCTCTACAAGTAGTCAAATATCTAATTAATTGCAAGTTCACCGTCAACCTACTTCAAACTCATGTTTTATTTTAAGGAAGATCGAGGGAAAGTTTTAACTTGTCCTCCTTGCTTATAAAATTATAAATTCCTTAATGGCTTACATGGTTAATGGGGGATTTTAAATTTGAAGTTGATGGGGGTATGAACCAGTGCAAGCCAACTATAGAAAGTCAATTAGAAGCAGCTATGTGGCCAAATAAACCACTTAAGGCAACCAGTCTCTAAGTTGAGAGGTTGTATTCTCACACCTCAATGATTTATGAAAAAACATGGCAGTTCCCTAGTATTGGGACAACTTACATGACTTGTTTCATTTAAAATAGTTCTACAGACAACATCCCTTAGTGACTACAATTCTGCTTTATCCAAATGCCTTCATCTCTATTCTCAATTATGTTAGTGTATTTGAATAGTGATCCAAGTTAGTTAATTTTTTTAACTATATTAGACAAGTCATTAAGATGTAAAATCAATATCAACTCGACCAAGTAGGTACAAACTCAATCAATTAGACAAATTTGGTATTGAGCCAGCTGGCTTAGAGACTGAACGAACTCATTAAAAGCCAAACCAATCTCTAATCTAATTTGGAGACGAGTTAGAGCCCTTGATAGCTGACTCGGTTAACTAAATTGAATCCAATTCAATCAATTTTTTTCACACTAATAAAGAGGCACCCTAAGCTCACAAAGACTCAGGAACATTGTTGTTTTTTCCACGAAGGATGTGGCCACCCTAAGGAAAAGTTACCACATATTTATTGCTTTTTCTTATGACCATAATGCTTCGAATGCCATAATGTGTTATCTCGATAATGTAGCTCAAATAGAGTACCTCCCATCAATATAAGTATTGGATTTTCCTCTCTCCAAATCTAGTAGATTTCAAAGCAACAACCTTCAACAACTATATTTTTAAATATTTAAATAAATTTTCCAATTTAAACATTCCTAAATACATTTAAATTATATATACTTAATCACTTACACTTACAAATTTAATAATTTCTAATAAAATTTTAGTGAAACACAAGAATATAATGAACAATCCATAACATAAAAATTACTTTTACCATAGAGTCCAAGAATTTTTTATACTCCTATTTTTCAGATTTCATTTATATTTTTATCAATTCATAACATAAAACTCATATCATAGGGTATGGAAATTGTTTATACTTATATATTTTTTTATTTCTCAAGTGTCAACCTAGAAGTTGTTGTTTCATATGCATGAATTGTAGTTATGATCTAGATGTGTGGAATCAGAGATTTACGTCCTATATATGTGTAACTATGGTGATCAATAAAGATATTAAAGTGTGTTTTGGTCTTGCGTGTAATCACTCTTTGATCTCTCTCTATTTTCTAACATGGTATTAGAGTTGTTTCAATCCTAACTCTCTCACAAGAGAGCCTAAGATCCTACAATTTTAGCCATGATACTACTTTTTACATAAAGTAGTTTAATAGAGTGTTTGATCTATTCTTTGTATGAGTATTTGATTTGTGTGTGGATTATGGATAGTTGCATGCAAAGGAGAATTGCAAAGATTTAGTGTTGTTGTTGTTGTGTGAGGTTCCATTGTGGACAAATCTTTGGAAAAGAAGAGGATATTTTCTTGTGAAGAAGTTGGACCAGCATAGGTTTGGTTTGATATAGTGTGGATCTACAATTTAGAGCAATGTCTACATGTTTTAAATGGTAGTTCTCTGAGATTATTAAATGGTGCAAGATGTACAACTACAACATGCAGGCGGATGTTGGCATTTCTCATTCTATATATATATGAAGTAATAAAATATTGTGGTATTGTTTATCCAGAGATCAAGATCCAAGCATTGCAGATATGATGGAAAATACCAATATGCAAAGTTATTATTATTATATTTGATGTGATTTGCATTGATGAAAAGTTATTATTATTATATTTGATCTGATCTGCATTGACCAATAACGCGCGGTCATTGATTTTGTCTCTGTATGTTTTTGTGGTTGGTTTTTTTTCTTTTATTGGTGAAACATCAATTCTTCTGTGTTTTTATGGTTATAAAAAGGATTGGAGGTTCTTAAACTGGAATTCCGAGTGTCTAAAACATCAATTCTTGTGTGTTGGTAAAAGTTGTTTGATCAACTTTTGAACACATTTAATATCCCGACCTCCATCCTAACCACTTACGTATAGTCGAAAGCGAAATATCCGACAGATGGTGGTTGGTCCATAGGATGGTTCATTGCTTGACGGCTCTTATCACAGAAGCCTTGACGAGTTGAGGTGTCAATATTGTAGATCTTGCAAAGTTCTTCAATGATGGTCAAAGACAGTTAAGTTTTAAATGGAGGTCAAGTGATAGCTCAAAGATGTGGTGGTGAAAGAACGGCGTTTGCGAGATTCGAGAGTGGATGTAAGCACTGACGAAGACCAGACAGAAAGAAATTATCATTGTTTTTGTAATGTGTTTTCAATGTTTTTCATGTAATCATTAAAGGAGAGTATTGGAAATAATGCTTCCATGTGTTGTCATGAGTTGTCATTGAAAGTTTCTAAGTGTCAAATAAGTTGTTATTGAGAGTTCAAGTGTCAATCTAGAAGTTGTTGTTTCCTATGTATGAGTTGTAATTATAATCTAGAAATTGTTATTTCCTATGTATGAGTTGTAATTATAATCTAGATCCATGGAAGTCAGAGATTTATGTCATACATATATGTGTAACTGTTGTTATGGATAAAAATATTAAAATGTATTTTGATATTGTGTATAATCGTTCTTTGATCTCTATTTTAACTCCATCAATATAAATATTAGCTTTTCCTCTCTCCAAATCAGGTAGCTTTCAAAACACCAACCTTCTGCATTTTTAAATATTTAAATGTACTTAAACATTCCTAAACACATTTAAATTATAAAAACTTAATCACTTACCATTATAAATCTAATAATTTCTTAAAAAAAATATTCAGTGAAACACAAGAATATAATAAACAATCCCTAACATAAAATTTAATTTTACCATTGAGTATGGGAATTTTTTATACTTGTACTCTTCTTATTTCACTTATATTTTTATCCAGTCATAACATAAAATTTAAACCATGGGGTGCAGGAATTTTGTATCCTTGTATTTTTCTTATTTCACTTATATTTTCATCATTTCTTGAGATCTTCAGGCTGATCCGATACATTAAAATGTTGAATTTCATAGCCGCGTACTGCCAGCACCCGATTACGGCAATTAGCTGAGAGCTGACCAGCTGACCTCATGCGAAACTCCTCTTTGTGGTTTGTCTGTTCCTCCGCAGACACGATAGATCGTCTCTGCACAATAATATGGTTTTAGTTGAATTCCGTAATAAGAAAACATGTGGGAGTTGTTAGATCCATGGTGAATACCTTGGCTACCTTGTCTTAATCACCGCAGAGTTGTTACATCCACGCTTGATTTTTCCGATAAATTCCTGATAGTCGCGTACTGGCAGGCACCTAATCATCGAAATTATCTGACCGCTGACCTCATGCAGAACTATTCTTTGCCGTTGTCCCTTCCCCACAGAAACGATACGAGAGAGGAATGGATCGGGTTCCGTATCGAGATCGGGAGGTTATAATATTTATCCAATTGAATATTCCCGTTATATGTCCCAGTTATATTTAAACGCTCATTACGCTGATGAATAAATTAAATCGAAAGACAAGCTTACATTCAAATAATTCTGCAATCAACCAATGATTCAAAGTTCTGAAGGAATCTTGGGTTTTCGGTTTCTTCCACCAAGAACCATAGCGTGAACCATTACTTGGGTGAATAAATTTTAAAACTGAATATGGTGACTCCTCTAGGTTGAATATTCACGTATTCAAATAACAATGTTGACAATTATGTGCGTAAAAATAATTAAACATAAAATATGAGGTATTCATTTGAGTATGGAAACAACGAATGTGTTCAAGCCTTTGGAGGAATGTTTGAATCCTTGCCTCGTCCATTAAGAACAGTTAGGTTGTTGAATTAGTATAAATTTATCTTAGTATGGATTTAATAGGAGTGGTCAGAGTAAATTTGGAAAATATAAGTGGTTACATTAAAAAGAATTTAATGTAAAAAAATTATATTTTTTCATTGTTTAAATTGTGTTTTTGAATGTTATAAAAATTATTTTGCAACGTGAATAAATTAAACAAAACAACCCTGACTCTTCTCCTTCCAGTGATTAGGGTGGTAATCAATTATGTCTACCAAACAACTAATGAGTTCAAGGCTTTAGGGGAATCTTTTGCTCTTTGTTTCTTCCACCAAGAATCATTTAGTGGGTGAATAAACTAAACGGATAATGCGACACTTTTCCTCAATGAGTGTGAACGTATTCAAATAATATCGCTAATAACGAATGTGTCCAAAGACTTGCGAAGAAACGTTTGAATCTTTGCTTCTCCCGCCAAGAACCATTACGAGGGTCAATAAATTTGAAAAATAAAATCAAAATCCTTGCAGTTCTCGCTGATTAATCTGCAAACAACGAATCAGATCAAACATCTGGGGGATTATTTTGATATTTGGTTATTCAACCATTAACTGTACGTGGGTGTGTAAGTTAATCGCGTCACAAAACAAATAAAGCCACTTTGTGATTAGTATATTTACCATGTTGAGTAAATTAATTGAATGTGAGGAAATATATACTATATATATATATATATATATATATATAATATAGATATTTATTGTATTTATTGTAATTTGAATTGATTCTTTGTGATCCATGTCAAGATAGAGAATTCTTCAGTTTAAATCACATGATAGAATATTTGTCAATGCTTTTAGAACCAATGAGTGTGGTTCATCGTCAGGACAAGTCCAAGAATTAGATCTAGATCTAGATTGCATGTTCAATAGTCAGAGGAGAACTTCCAATGGCTATAATTTTTTACTAGGCCAAATTGACTAAGTAACACTAATATTACACTAGGAAAGGGGGAGTTGAATTAGACCTAAGGAAAAGTGAGGCAAAATTATATTTAAATTAAGTTAAGGCTATTATTAAATTAATAGTTATTTTATTTTTTTTTTTTTTTTTTTATTATTTTACATTAAAGGTATATTTAATTTATTTTTATTAATTTTTATTTTATATAATGTTAAATATTAATTTAATATTATATGTATAAATAAATCATTTAATATTTAAATTTAATTATATTTAATTGTTATTTAATTGTTTAATTTTTTAATAATAAACCATGATTTAAAGTTTTTTTTAAAATTTATAAACTATTTTTATTAAATTTTAAGTTATTTAATTGTTAAATTTTTTAATAATAACGATGATGTAAGTGTTTTTTTAAATTATAAACTATTTAAAAAAATAATTAATTTATTGTTTTCAAATATTGTTTAAAAAATATTTTATAAAAATATATAGAATACAAATATTATTATCTTTTACGACAACTCATTTTGTTTGAAAAAATTATTCTAATTAATTAAAAATCATATTTTGTTTCTCTAGAAACAATAAAAACTTTTTTATTATATATTATATTATATATAATAATATATTTGTTTTTTCAATAATTAATTCATATTAAAGCAAGAATCTTACATTCAACTAACAACCTTTAAACAACTTTACTATTAAAAAATGTTCTCTATAATAGAATAGAAAAGTATCTCATATCAAAATCGCACTACCATCCCCGTATTGGCTTTTCTTCTCTCCAAATTGGGGTCTTTTAAAGCATCATCGCAACACCATCCCAGTATAGCCATTTTATGTCAATTGCTAATTCCCCAAATATTCGGAAATCAGACGCACATAGGATTGACTGCGCCCATGTCCATCAGATTCCTAAATATTCAGGGAAATCAACAATCAATATTGCTTTTTCTTCTTTGCAAATCGGGGATCTTCAACAACTGCATTTTTAAATATTTAAATATGAACTTAATCACTTATATTAACAAATTTAATAATCTATGAAACACGCTAATATAATAAATTATCCTTAACATAAACTAACATTTTACTATGGAGTGTAATAATTTTTTATACTTGTACTTTTCTCATTTCGCTTATAGTTGATCACCTATATCCATCCAATTCCCTAATATTCGGGGAATCAACAATCAGTATTGCTTTTTCTTCCCTCCAAAGGGGGATCTTCAACAACTGCATTTTTAAATATTTAAATAAATTTCCCAACTTAAACATTCCAAACACATTTAAATTATATGAACTTAATCACTTAAGTTAACAAATTTAATAATCTATGAAACACGCTAATATAATAAATTATCCATAACATAAACTACCATGGGGTGTAGTAATTTTTTATACTTGTACTTTTCTCATTTCACTTATATTTGATCATTTTTTGAGATCTTCAGGCTGATCCCATACATTAAAATATATCTTTTTGAGATCTTCCGGCTGATCCCATACATTCCTGCTTGGTTATATAATAAGAAATCGCTTGGAAGCTTTTAGATCCAAGTCGAATTTCATAGTCGTGTACTGCCAGCACCCAACTCCAGAGATTAGCTGACCAGCTGACCTCATGCGAAACTCATTTTTGTGGTTTGTCTTTTTCCATCCATGTCGAGATTAGCTGACCAGCTGACCTCATGCGAAACTCATTTTTGTGGTTTGTCTGTTCCATCCAAGTCGAATTCCATAGTCGCGTACTGCCAGCACCCAACTACAGAGATTAGCTGACCAGCTGACCTCATGCGAAACTCATTTTTGTGGTTTGTCTGTTTCTGGCAAGCACGATACATCATTCTGTGCAGACCGATACGTTTTTCAGTTTAATTCCATAATCCGAAAACATGTGGGAGTTGTTAGATCCATGGTGATCACCTTGGCTAGCTTGTCCTAATCATCGCAGAGTTGTTAGATCCACACTGAATTTCTTGGTTAAATTCCCGGTAGTCGCGTCCTGGCAAGCACCTAATCATCACAATTACGTGACCGTTGACCTCATGCGGAAATCTTCTTTGCCGTTGTCCTTTCCCTACAGAAACGATACGTCGTGCCCTGGCGAGAGAGAGAGAGAGGACTGGATCGGGTCGATATCGGGATCGGGAGGAAATAATATTTATCCAATTGAATATTCCCGTAATATGTCCCGCTCATCTTTAAACGCTCATTATGCTTATCAATAAATTAAATCGAAAGATAAGCTTACATTCAAATATTTCCGCAATCAACCAATGATTCAAGCTTCTCGAGGAATCTTGAGTTTTTTGTTTCTTCCACCAAGAGCCATACCGTGAACCATTATTTGGGTGAATAAATTTTAAAACTGAATACCGTGACTCCTTAAACATAAAATACACCGACTGTTCTATGCCGAATATCATAGTATTCATTTAAGTCTGCAAACAACGAATGTGTTCAAGCCTTTGGGGGAATGTTGGAATCCTTGTTTCGGCCATTAGGAACCGTTACGTGGGTGAATAAATTAAACAACAACCACCCTGACTCTTCTACGCTGCATATGGTGGTAATCTATTAATGTACAAACAACTAATGAATTCAATCCTGTAGGGAATCTTCTGCTCTTTGTTTCTTCTACCAGGAACCATTTTTGTGGGTGAATAAATTAAATGGATAATACGACAATTTTCCTCATTGAGTATAGACGTATTCAAATAATATCGCTAATAACGAATATGTCCAAGACTTGTGAAGAACGTTTCAATCTTTGCTTCTCCCGCCAAGAACCATTATTGGGGTCAATAAATTAAACAAAAAGGACCCTAACTGCTCTCGCTGAATAATCTGCAAACAACGAATCAGATCAAGCATTTGGGGGACTCTTTTGATCTGTGTCTCTTCCACCATTAACTATTATGTGGGCATACAGGTGAAACCGAACCAAAAAAAAAAAACCCTTGACGACTGTGCTGCATATGATCGCATTCAAATAGGTGTGCAAACAAGTAATGCGCTATAGCACTCTACCACCAAGACCCATTATGTGCGTAATTAAATGAAGTAAGGAAAAAAATACCTTCACTGTTCTACTCTGAATATGCTTCTATTGAAATAAATCTGCAAACAACAAATCAGTTCAGGCTTTTGGGTGAACGTTTTGATCTTTGTTTCTTGCTCCGAGAATCATTGCGTAGGCGAAGAAATTAAAGAAACTATCATACCCTCTTTACACTGAATTTTACGGCAAACAACAAAGGAGTTCAGTCTTTTGGACGAATCTCTCGACCTTTGTTTCTCTGTACCAGAACCCATGGTCATATGACTGTCATTACTTTTTATTTGCAATATATCAATGATAAAATGCATCTACAGCGTAGTGTTCTATCTAGCTGATAAACTAAATTGAAAATTGAAAAGATTAAAAATAAATTATTTCCGAAAAAATAACTATTAATATATTCATTTTAGAAAGTCTCACCATCAAAATAAATTAATAATACCAACGATTTAATAATAATAAGTAATAATTAAATATAATATATAATGTATAAAAAAATTAAATAAACCATTAATAATTAAAAAAAATATTCAAATAGATTAAACAAAAAATTTGAAATTCACATAAAAGAGTTGGATCCAACTCATTAGCAAATAAAGGAGTTGAGTCCAACCGTGTAAAGTGGGATGTTTTTTTTATTATCTTGATGGGGCTGCAATATTATTATCTTTTTCACTTATATCCAATTTTATTATATGACCGGTAGAAGAAATTCTTATGATAATCTCAAATATTATTATAAGGAATTCTCTAGTAATGAAAACATATATGTTTCCAATATGGAATATAAATATATTTACTAAAGTTGGTATGGTAATATTTTTCATAATTTTTTTAGCAAATGCAATAATTTTTTTCATAATTCATATTCAAGAGCACATAGAAAATTTGAACTCATTCATTCAGATTTATGTGGTCCAATGCATGTTTCTTTTGCAAATGGAAATAAATATATGATGACATTTATTGACGACTACCCCAGAATGTGTTGGGTTTATTTATTGAATAACAAATTTGATGCTTTTCAAACATTCAAGAACTTTCGTAAATGGATTGAAAATGATGCACAATCTCATATTGAGTTTATTCGCACTCATAATGGAAAAGAATACACATCAAATGAATTTGAAAACTATTTTCGCAAACATGCGATCAAACATCAAACAATTGTGCCTTATAATCCCCAACAGAATGGTGTAGCTGAAAGAATGAATAGGACAATCTTAAATATGGTACAATCCATGCTCTTCTTCAAAAATGTAAAGATAATGTTTTGGGTTGATGCTGTTCTACGTACTGTATATATAAAGAATAGATGTCCATCTAATGCTATTAGAAACAAGACTCCATATGAAATGTGGTATGGGCACATTCCTTCGGTAAAGCATCTTAGGGTCTTTGGTTCCACTTGTTATGCCTTGATACCAAAGGTACATAGAAACAAACTTGATGCTAAAAGTCGTAAGTGTATCTTCCTGGGGTATTCAAACACCTCCAAAGCATACTGTCTCTATGATGAAGTCAATAAAAAGTTTGTTGTATCTAGAGATGTAATTTTTCTTGAATCGTCAAAAACTGACAATGTTGTTGAGCGGCAACTTGATCGCTTGGATAGATTCGCAAAAGCAAATTCATTTCAAGAATTTGATAATAAAATTCCACATCTTGAAGGGGGGATTCCTATACTAGATCAACATGTGGAATCTTCTTCTGAAGAACACTCTCCCTCGCATGAAACTCCAACAACGAATGATGCCTTAAGTGATGTGATTGATAGAATTGGGAGACTCAATCTTGATTCAGTCCCAACTCAATCGAAGGAGCAGCATAGACCATCTGAGAAAGGTCCCCCAAAGTTGCTGACAAAGACATTTGAAAGTGTTCATCCTGATGAGGTTGGAAAGACAAGAACTAGAAATTCAAACCGGCAAAATGGAGTTGATTTAGATGACTCTAATTCACCTATTAATATGGATGTTTCTTATGATTGTGAATTGAACTTGTCTACAGATTTTGAACCAACTTCCTTCAAATAAGCTACTTCTCATGATGAATGGAAAGAAGCGATGCAAAAGGAGTATGATTCCCTCATAAAGAATGGAACTTGGAAGCTGGTTGATCCTCCATTAGGAACAAAACTAATTGGCTGCAAGTGGGTCTACAAGATCAAGTATAAAGCTAATGGCTCACTTGACAAGCACAAAGCTAGGCTTGTGGAAAAAGGATTTGAACAGAAGGAAGGGGTCAATTATGAGGAGACTTTTGCCCCCACAGCAAAATGGGCTACCATCCGGACACTCTTTGCCCTAGCAGCTCAGAACGGTTGGAAAGTCCATCAAATGGATGTAAAAATTGATTTCTTAAATGTAGATCTAAAAGAAAATGTTTTTATGTCCCAGCCTGAAGGATTTGCTATGAAAGGACATGAACATAAAGTATGCAAACTGGTGAAGTCCTTGTATGGCCTCAAACAAGCCCCGCGAGCCTGGTATGAAAAACTAACTGAGCATCTTTTGAAACTCAATTTCAAACATTATGATCTTGATGATGCAACTTTATTTGTCAAGAAAGTTGGCAAAACAGTTGTATATCTTGTGGTATATGTAGATAATCTTTTGATGACAGGGAACAATGAAAGCTACATTGCATCCATAAAGAAGGAATTGGGGAAAAGTTTTGAAATGACTGACCTGGGCTATGTTCATTACTATCTTGGCATTGAAGTAACCCAACATCCAAAGTCCATATTTCTTTCTCAAAAGAAATACAATGGAGATTTGTTGAACAGGTTTGGCATGACAGAGTGCAATCCTCTTACTACTCCAATGGAACAAAACTTAAAGCTCACATCTATTGAAGGAAAGGAATCTGAGGA
>APFE031561796.1:0-38545 GCA_000404065.3 Pinus taeda | reverse complement strand
GCTGCAAAAAGAGTTCTAAGGTACTTGAAGGGAACTCAAGACTTTGGAATCAAGTATACACAGGTGGACGACTTCAGTTTGATTGGATACTCTGATTCAGACTTCGATGGAGACAAAGAAATTGGGGTATCTACTTCAAGATATGCTATAAGTCTTGGATCAGGAGTTATCTCCTAGAGATCACGCAAACAATCATTTCTAGCAGATTCTACAACAGAAGCAGAATATGTGGTAGCAACTGAAGCAACAAAATAAATTGTGTGGCTCGGCAAAATTCTTGAAGATTTACAAGTAAAACAAGTACAATCAACTCCACTCATGATTGACAATACCTCTACAATAAAGTTGGCCAAGAACCCAAAGTTCCATGATCAAACGAAGCATATCAATACCAAATATCATTTGATTCAACATCATGTTGAGGCCAAAACAATCCATCTCCGTCATTGTTCCACTAATGAGAAAATTGTCGACATCTTCATCAAAGCACTTGGAAGATAAAAGCTTGAACGATTCAGAATGATGCTTGGACTCACCAAGATCCCTTCAGATTAAGGAGGGGAATGTTGACACCTAATCATCAGGATTGGGTGAATATATAAAATCAATGTAAATAAATAATAAGAGATATGAACAGTGATCGGGAGATGAAGTGAACAGTCTCCCTCATGTATATAATAAATAACAACCTGAAGGAATAACATGAATTGATTTGTTTTGAGGAGTTACTACCCAGTCTCACAAGTGAGCCTAGAAAATTAACAATAACAGTCTCTCTCAACATTTTGTAGTTGAACGATTTCTAGTTCAAAGTTCTATTTGCACTATTGCAATCCCTAAATAATCTCATTCTTATTATTTAAACGTAACAAAAATTCATTGTAATCTTCTTTATCAAGCCCCTATTTTTATCTGCGGGACGAGGGGCAGTTTTTTCACAAAGCATTTCAAGTGAGGTTTTTAATATGCAACTTTTGCAATTCACTAAACATCTTTCTCTTCCATCTTGCAAATTCCAAGTAACATTTTCTAGATCTGAGAGATTCTTAATTATCTCTTCCAAATCATTATGAAGGTTGACCTTAGTCTCAAATTCTTCTACAATATTTTGGAAAGACATTCTCATTTGTATCCCAAGACTATCCCCCTACTTTATTTTCTTAGCCATAATATTCAATTCTCATTCGTATCCCAAGACTATCCACCTATTTTATTTTCTTAACCATAATATTCTAAACTTGATTCTTATGTGTTGCGTTATCTATTTGCATTAGAGAAATGAAAGATTGCAAATAAAGACCCTGTTATGAAGTTGATCAGTTTTCAACTTATCAAAAACATCCTGCAATAATTTTACATATAGAAATAAATTGCTCACAACATAAAATCTATTATGTGTTTCCACTAACTTACACGACAATATGAAAAGGAAAGACAAAAAGCCAAATTAGGTATGCAAGGCAATGCTTTACCGAATATACAAATCAAATCTTCCAGGCTTTAAATCAAACAAATTTTCCCTTTTACACATTAAATTATATTTTAATGGCATATTAGGTTGTAGAGAGGGGGGTCCATGGACCATGCCATCCATGAAAATTACTTATAGGGAACTAAAATAATTAGCCTCACTTTGAGCAGCCTCCAACTTTCACATTCTCTGCATAACAACAGGTTCTTGAGGTTTGTAACAGTAAAAATGCATTGCGGGAACTGTTCCTTGAAGCTTTTGAATTTAAAATTGATGCTACAATTACTCCGTTGCTCGTAACCGAAAGAAGTTATTGTTTTAGCTTGTAGACATGCGCAAATGGAACTTTGAAATGTCGTGGCTATTCCTAAATCTCAACCCCAAATCCCAAAGACAATTCGTAAAATAAATTATATTGTTTAAAGGGACGGGCTCACCATGCTTTCGGTGCGCGCAAACCCTTTCCTGGGCGGACAACAAAACATGTGCAGTCAGAAATATCAAATAAACTTTAAGGAAAAGACAAACTTGCCAAAATAACGCAAGACTTTTCGAAGGGACCTCTGAGCATGCATAAGTTAGCTTGAAACAACAACCGTTGATAATCAATCGACATACAGCAGTAAAAGCAAGGTGGTCAATAGCCAAAGTCTTATGACAACAATTAAGCTGCCACCGAAAAGCTCTCTTTCCCAAAAACATCGTGCAGCTCGCTAAGGAATTCGCGGGCATACTTCATATGGCTTAATAACAAGCAACATAGTGAAATTGCAGTCCACTGTCAACAACCGCCTCACTATATAGTGGATTGGTCCGTGTGACACGTGGCTGACATTTCTTTTTAGAGTATCCAGATCTGGCCAAATCCGGTCAGACTCCGGCTCCAATTAGAGCTCCAGATACTCAATTGAATGTGGTGTCTTGGAAAGTGACCACGACTTGGATATGGAGAATGAGTTGCGAACAACATGCGCCCGTGATGATAAAACCTTGATCGTGATAGAGAGGCTGACTTACTCCTACATTCACTCTGGTTGGAACACTTCATGTTAGAAAATAGAGAGATGGGAGAGAGCGACATTTTACATCACACAAAATATCCTATAATATTATTCCTCACAATAGTGACATATATAGCATATAATATAAGAAGAGTAAGCATATTTTTTAATAAAAAGTAGAGCCAATATAATTTTTTCTTTGAAGAAAATATTATTCTTGAAGAAGTAAATAAGTACATTGGGATTGATTTCAACAACAAACTCAATTGGGAGGAATGTAAAAAAAAAGAGAATTTTAGGAGGGTGGAAAGCATCATATGCTCTTCAAAACACATCTAGAGCACAAAAAGTAGAGCTAGCCTAATTTTTTCTTTGAAAAAAATATTCTTGAAGAAGTAAATGAGTATAAGTACATGGGGATTGATTTCAACCACAAATTCAATTGGGAGGACTGTAAAAAAAAGAGAATTTTAGGAGGGTGGAAAGCATTATATGCTCTTCAAAACAAATCTAGACACGCATAGTTATGGGATTGGAAAACGATTAAAGTGCTTTTTGGACTCTTAGTTTGTCCAGTAATGCTATACGGGTCTGAATTGTGGGCTAGCAGCATTCCCATCTCAAAATGGAAACACATTTAAAAAATCAAAAAGCACTTGATTATGAGCAAGTTCAAAATAAAAAGTGCAGATAATGTTGAGTGAAACAAGAACAACTCCCATTGAAGTAATTGCTATGGTAACACTCATAAGATATCTAAAAAGAATTGAGCAAATGAAAGTAGTTAGATGGCCTAATTTTATCTTTAATGAAGGCATGTGTGAAAGAAAGAAAACATGGATGAAACAAAACTACACATGGATGCAAAAATGGAATATCGACCTCAATGCATGTCCCACAAATAACAAGGAGCTAAAGGATTTTGTTATGGAGAAGTTTCGTAAAAAGGTATGGGGAAAAGAGTTGGGTAGAAAGAAGAAATATTACATTGAGGAATTGAACCCTATGTTTAATCTACAACCAAAAGAGTTCATTAGAGCGAGCATTTCATCACTAGAGGGAAAAGGTTTTTATTGCTCAATTAAGGACCAACCCACATCAACTTCAGTATGAAACAGGAAAGTGGAAAAAGCCTAAAGAAGCTTGGGAAGAACGGGTGTGTACATTTTGCATGTCTAGGGATGTGGAATTGGAAAAACATTTCATTTTGGAATGTGATACATTGAAAGACATTATGAGAATTTGTTAGCATCAGTTTCTTGGCATTGCCTTTTTAGCGAGGGGATTGTTGAAAGGTTGGGATAGCTCATCATCAATTTGAATCGGAAAATGATTGAATTGTAAAAAGTGAAAAACAAGGAACTAATGGTCTCATAGACTATTTTTAGTCCCGTGGACCTTAAATATCGTTTCATTTCATTTCATTTCATAACACACTGACACACATCTAAATCATGATTCCAACTCACTACATAGGAATCAACAATTTCTAGACTGACGTCAGGGACTCACAATGACAACTACACATGACATGGAAAAATTTACTTCCAACACACTCCTTTAATACTTACATGGAAAACACATATTACAACAATATGATATTTTTCTCATTGGTCTTCACCAGCACTCACATCCACTGTGGAATCTCGCAAACACGACTCTTTCTTCATTGCCACATCTTCAAGCTATCACTTGACCTCCATTTGAAACATAAAAGCCTCTTACAATCGTTGACAAACTTTGTACAATTGACGCTTCTTGACTACCCCGAAGAATAGCCTAGATATTGAATATCTCTATGGACATGCTTCCATCTTATTAGTATGCATTAAAATACATACTTCTAGTTATATAGGTAAGTTGTTTATGTATTGAGTTTATCTAGCAGCCCATCATACCACTGACCTTTTTAACATATACACTTTCATACATATGAAGAAAACGTCTAACTAATGTTCTTGAAGCACCAAAGAACAATAAAACACATTAACATATAAAAGACTCAACATAACCAAGTCAATGATATATTCTCTCGGGACCAAAAAAATATTAATAACCATCAACGGGAAAAATGTTTTCCTAGTCTTTTATATGATTACAATAAAATCACACTAACATTACATATCAAACCCTAAAATGGACCCAAAATAAACCCTAAAATATTGACCCATTATTTTCCCATATAAGACCATCATTGCCACAATAGACAATTTTAATTCCACGCTTGAGGGCTGCATAATATCTGAGCATTGATTCCAATCAACATCAGACAGCTACACGCATTAGTCAACTCCTTGACACAATACTACTCTTGGCTCCAACCTCCATGACACTGGCTTCAAAACTTCAACACTTCAACACGCGCAGGTTGAGTCCAAGTATCATCGTGCAACATGTACTCGTAGCAGCATAAATTGTAGATGCCCGAGATCCAATCGGCTCATTCACGGATCCCTCATTACTCTCCTCCAGCTCACATTGAACACAACGTTTCTCCAAGCCTAAATAATTTGTGAGTCAGAATGTATGATCTCATATTATCTTTTCTCATAAGCTTATGAAAGGAATTTGTGTGTATTACTTTGACCAATTGTTGTGACTTAAGACCATGCATATACATTGTATTTTGGTTTCACCAAAACACAAAGTCAATTTCTCAAAACTTTGCAGCAAAACATCCGACAATGCTGCATGATCCCACCACGACCAACTCTCTAAAGTAAGCTTCGCAATGAATCCCACAGGGGACATTGTCAACTACGTCAAACACAGTGTTTTACCTTGCGATCGATTCGCGTATGAAATCTCCATCTGTTGTGAACACAAACATATTGCACCAATGACAGATCACTTTATCATGATTCCATTGGTTCTTCCGTCTGCTGTTGAATTGCTAGAATCTTTTCATTTAAATCCAAATTCTGTTAAAAATCTAAAAAAAAATTATCTATCACACTTTCCTGGTTTAAAAATGCTACCTAGCGCTACTACAGACCTCGGGAAACCCAAGGTATCCATCTCTGATGCCCGACGTCACAGTGTGTAACATGAGCAAGCAAAAAACAAGTTTTGGTTCAAAGATCGCGTCCCCACAGAAGCAAAAAACGAGACCCAACTCCATCTACAAGAAGCCTCAGTCTACAAGAAGGCCACCCCTAAAAAGCCACATCAATGGACGCTTAAATGAATTCCACTCCGTCATCGTTTCAATCTACCACCTGCCTTCTGGACCCTTCTCCCTATTCCCAACCGATCTGTCATTGGATAGATATCCACCAGAACTAACGACAAGCTCCTTTCCAAGTTTCGGGAAGATAAGCAAAAACAAAATTTCACAGATAGAAAGAGGGCGCGAGAATCCAATGATCTTTAAAAAAGAAGTAAAGAAAAAACATATCTACACATAAAATCATAAAAAAAGAATTCACATACTAAAAATGAACTCTTATTTATCTATATTAATATGTAGAGAAACAATAACACTCAAGAATTCCAGCGTGAAGCCCAGAATAACCAGCGTAGACCACGCAGAAAACAGCGTGAATCACCCAATGCCCTGGGCTGACAACGTTAACTCCAGCACTTCAATGATTAGCTGCATAGATAATGATAAAATTGTGACAATTAAGGATAATTTACGAAGTAATAACGTGGGTAATGCGGGTAAAAGAGCTGTTAGCAGCGTGATGAATTACGCAGAACCCATAACTAGCGTGGAAACTCACTCATCCCCCTGCGCTGACAACGTTATCAATCCCAATAACGTAAGAAATGAAAATATCATGGGTGTATCAAGTATTAACGTGGGTAATGTTAAGAAGAATCTAATGCGTAATGCGGAAATGTTAATGGTTAATAGCGTGGGTTATACTGATGGAATTATGGGTAATACGGATATAAACAATCACAGCATGGAGCACAACATTCCCTACGCTGTCAATACCAATGCTAAAGAAATTATGAATGATTACAAAAACCAAAGCGGCTTGGAACTTGAAAATTTCGATGCAGAAAATGATTCTAACCATGGAATGATTATTAATAATTATAATGGTTCCAAGAATAATCACAGCAATGATAAAGTTATTGGGAGCCCCTCTACTTCAAATACACATGATAAAAGGGTTGTGAATCTCTCATCTGTAATTCTCAATCCGGAAGAAATCAGAATCTTGAGCAAAGGTTTGGGATTTGCAGTTTCACCTAAAAATATTCCTTTTGAAAGCATCATCTACAACATTGAGAATGGGACTCAAGGTCTTTCATCAAACGACAGAGAAATATTAAGACAAGAATGTTCCCTAGCTTTGTTGAGGTCTAAACGCCCAAAGAGTAACCTTAATAAGGAAGGGCAGGAAGCTCTGAAATCTTTCCGTAATAATGATAAAATAGTGGTCCTTAAAGCTGATAAAGGTGGAGCCACGGTTGTGTTAAACAAGGAAGATTACATTCATAAAATGAATGAGCATTTGAGTTGTGGTAGTTACAGAAAGGTCAATTCTAACCCCATTCCCAAGTGATGAAGCAGGTCAAGAAAGCCATCATGGAAATCAACCTGGAAGATAAAATAAAAAAGAGGTTGATTCCCTCTTGTGAAGTTATTCCAAGAATCTATGGATTACCAAAAATCCATAAGGAAGGGGTCCCTCTCAGACCAATTGTTAACACCATTGGTTCCCCTACTTATGAATTAGCTAAGTATGTAGCAAAGATCCTAAAACCTCTCATCGGTAACACAGACTCCTTCATTAAAGACTCAACAGATTTTGTTAATCTTATTAAGGATAAAAAGGTGGATAAAGACGATATTCTAGTGAGCTTTGATGTCGTATCCTTGTTTACAAAGATTCCCCTTGATGAAGCTGTTCATGTTATAAAGATGGCCACTGATCCTCAAACAGCAAAGCTTGCAGAAATCTGTTTAAGGTCCACTTTCTTCAGTTTTCAAGATCACTATTATGAGCAAATTTCTGGAGTTGCCATGGGTTCCCCGCTCTCACCTATTGTCGCTAACCTATACATGGAGTGCTTTGAAAGGAAAGCCCTTGACTCATTCTACTTGAAACCAGCTTGGTGGAAAAGATTTGTCGATGACACCAACCTGAATTGGACCCACGGAAGAACAGAGCTTGAGAAATTCTTCAATCATCTTAACTCTTTATCCTCTAAAATCAAATTTACTATGGAGCTTGAAGAGAATGGTAAGATCCCCTTTCTGGATGTCCTGATCAGTAGAAGGGAGGATGGTACCTTGGGGCACCAGGTCTATAGGAAGAAAACTCACACTGATAGCTATCTTCATGCTGACTCTTACCATCATCCCTCACAGAAATCTGGCGTTCTAAACACCCTGGCTGTTAGGGCTTTCAGGATTTCTGACCCTGATCACCTGAAGGAGGAGATTGAACACTTAACCTCTGTCTTCAAGAGCATTGGATACAAGGAGTGGAGCATCAAGAAAGCTATAAGAAGGGCTCAAGACAGGGCCCTCTCGAAGCGCACCCCCGAAGACAAAAAAGAAAAACAAGGGAGGGTTTACCTTCCATTCATCCAAGGGGTTACCGACAAGATCGCAAAAATATTAAAAAGGAGAAACATAGACACTCAATTTACAACATGTGGAACGATAAGGCAGATGATGAGGTCAGTTAAGGATAACATTGATCGTCAACAGCTCAAGGGAGTATACAAGATTGATTGCTCATGTGGGAGGAGTTATATTGGGGAAACAGGTCGATCTCTGAAAACTAGGCTTAAAGAACACGTGGCTGACATAAAGAATGAAAGATCCCGTACATCAGCCCTTGCAGAGCACTCATCTAAGACAAAGCATCATATGTGTTTGGAAGACGCCAGGGTAATTGCAAGGGAGGAAAATTACCACAAAAGAAAAATCAGAGAAGCCATCGAAATTATGAAATTTCCGCAAAACCTCAACAGGGATAATGGTAGCGAAATCAGTGGAAACTGGTTCGCCCTGATTAGACAGATGAACCCCTCGAGACCCTTGGAAGCATGAAGATCGAAAAGACATTCCAGTCGGAAGGTTTGGTTTATTAATTAATTAATTAATTAATCAATACAAATTAATTTAATTTAATTTAATTAATTATATAATTAAATAAATTAAATTAATGGCTAAAAAAATAGAATTAATAATAAAAAAAAAAAAATAATTAATTAAATTAATAAATAAAATTAATTATATCTTATTATTAAATTAAATAAAATTAATAATTAGAATAATAAAATAAAATAATAATAAATAAATTATTATATTAATAATTAAATAAAATAAAATAAGAATAAAAATAAAAATAAAATATGTTTAATCGTCATAATAAATTAAAGCATATGATTTAGGGTTTATTATATATCAATACAAATTAATTTAATTTAATTTAATTAATTATATTAATTAAATTAATGGCTTAAAAATAGAATTAATAATAAAAATAAATAAAAAAAATTAATTATATAATTAGATTAAATTAAATAAATTCTATTAAATGAATTAAATAATAATAAAATTAATTCTATCTATATTTAAATTAAAAGAAATTAATAATTAGAATTAATAAAAATAAAATTAATTACATTAATATAAATAAAATAAATAACAAATAATAATAAAAATAAGAATAAAATATGTTTAATCATCATAATAAATTAAAGCATATTAAATGATTTAGGGTTTATTTATATATCAATTAGGTTTTCTATTTTGATTTAATTTAACTAATTAATAAAATGAATTTAGCAAAATGAATAATTAATTTTAGTTTGTTAAAATCTAGGGTTAAAATTCTTATTAAAGTAATGGATTAATTAATTAATGTTAATAATAATTAATTGTTAATAATAAAATTAAAATTAAATATTTTTGAATCTAATTCAATATTATTAATATAAATATAAGTATTTATTAAAAGAATGAAAAAATTAAAGAATAATCTGTGTCGGCCCTTATATTAGGGTTTTTTAGTTTATTTATTCCTAGGCACTCAGCTCTTTCTCTCAAATGATCTTTCATTCATCCCTATCTTTCTAATTTGTCCTGATGATGGACCCCCTTTGGGGTTTGAAACGTCGGCAGAATGAAGTTGAAACTGTGGACAATCCGGAACATCAAGCTACAACACTCAAGATGTCTAGTATTTTCTTGGCCCTCTCATGATGGATTTAAGCCAATATCTGCTCTGATACCATGTTAGAAAATAGAGAGATGAGGAGAGAGCTAGATTTTACACAACAGAAGTCACACTATAATATTATTCATTACAACAGTTACATATATATAGCACATAACAAACTGACTTCAACACATCTAGATTATGACTCCAACTCACTAAATAGGAATCAACCTCTTCTAGACGGACACCTAGGAACTCACAATGACAACTACACATGACATGAAAGCATTGCTTCCAACAGTGCAACTTTGACTCTTAACATATCTATGGCTTTAACCATCTAAAATTGTGGCAGTTTGATTCATAGACATGGTAAAAAAATATATGTAGTTGCAACATAAAAAACTAGAGAACCAAATCTACCATCACTCAAACAGATATATGGATTTATAAAAAGCATGAGAGATATTCATTTAAATAAAAAAAAAAAAAATGAATTATTAGAATAGGAAACACATATTACATAGTGACAAACATTGTTGTGTAAAAGTCACCGTCACCATTGTTATATATAACAATGGAAGAGATTCAGAGTTAATGAAACATAACTATGACATTTGAACATATTAAAATCCGTATACACTAACAACCCACTACAATTAACCCATTGAAAAAATTGTCGCTTATCGACGAAGTATAGCTACTTACACTACCTAAATTTTCAATGACATCCGTAATGCTGTTAAAAACCTCTCGCTCCACTTTTCAAACAGTAGCCCCTACAACGAATGTTGCATCCATTTTGATTGTCTTACCTCTGTCTATTTACATCGAATATGGATTTTACCAATAACGTTGTTGCGTATGGGATAAACCCTTAACTTAAAAGAAATTGTGAAATTTTCCTAACCCTATCGTTCTCAGTGACTTGCCTAAGGCGAAACTGCATTTAATTTTGATGGTTTTACTTAATATCTTTACATCGATTATTATTATCCTTGTTGTAGGCCACGGATATTTTATTTAGTTTTGGTTAAACTCAAACTAAAATACATATTATTGATGATGATAATGGTGGTTAACGTTTACTGAGACTAAATTGGTCTATCGGACCTATAATTTTCTTAGTTTTTAATTATGTGGCTCCTCATCTTTCTTGGCGATATTGGTGTTGTAGCTTTCTTTTTTTTTCTACAGTGTTCCAACTTCCTTTATCTTGCATCTCCTTTATTTCTTCTGGTTCTTGAGACATTGGTGTCTTAGCTTCGTGATTTATTGTGTTCGTCCTTTTGAAGATACTCGGAGAAGAAGTTTGGTCTAGAAGCTCTGCTTTGCTGTTATTTGAATCCTCATAACTGTTGATGCTTGAAGTGTTGTCGAGTTCACTTTTTTGTTGTTGGGCAGGGCTTTCCCCCTACTTGTCTTGAGAGTTGTTTCTTTCTTGCCTGATTTCCTGTGATTTAGAGTTTTCTCGAGAGTATTCTTCGTTGATGATAGTGTAGTGTTCCTTTTGTGCTCCTTCCCACCATGTAGATCTGTGGTGATTTTTCCTAGCAGAATTTTTCTGGGAGGTTTTTGGGCAATTTTTGGCTAGATGAATTGTCTCAAAGCACGATCGACATCTGAAAAAAAGACTTCCATAATCGAGTTTCTGGTTCCACACATAGTCTTTACTTGTTAAGTGTATTTCAGCTAGGAATCCAGCGCTGAAATCCAAAAAAAACAAATTTTTTATAGTTAAATAATATTATAAATTAAAATTTATTATTCTTAAAAAATTATTTAATTATTTTTTTTTAAATTTGATTTGTTATTAAAATGTAACATGCTACTATTAATTCTCTCATTTAATGAACCTTTGCCATAATGATAATGCACTTGTCCATAAAATCTTATTATACTACATTTTGGTCCTTAAAATTTTCATTCCGTGTTAATTTGGGTTCATTTCAAAATAAAATTGACCGGTACAATGGTGCCGAGACGTGTCGAATGGCGGGTGTCATCCCAGTTGCCTCCCGTAAAAATTTAAAAATCAAGCCACGTAAGCCCAAAAAATACATCATATCCTGTGGCTGATGAGCTCGTGAAAGGATTTCCTCTTTCCTAGCAGTTTGCAGGACTCTTCCCTTCCTCTTCACGCAACCTCGAAATGCAATTTCATTTCAGCGAATTTCTCCTCCTTTCAGGGGAATTTCATTTCAACAAATTTCTCGTCTTACCGGGCAAATTTTATTTAGCGAAATTTCATTTCATCTCAAGCGGAAATCATATTCATCGATGTACACTTGTCATAACGTGGGTGCACCCGATATTTCAAGTGAACTATGTAATTCGCTTGATTTATTTCTATACAATCAACTTGAAACCAGTACCTTAAATAAAGTACAAAGGCATTAAATATTGCAGGTTACGATGCTGGCGGTGAACCACTAATTTTTTATTTAAGGACAATGCTCGTACTTTTATAGTTTCCAAAGTTATATCGATGAAAGTGTTAATAATATGGTTTCCAAAAGTACATCAAAATTATTATGCTCGCACATTTATGCTATTTTGAATTTCCCTTACCAAATAATATGACTTACAACTACAATATGGTTTCCAAAATATATTATTGGGCAATTGAACCTAATATATTAGGAATCTTCACTCTGTTTCACAAACTAATTTGTTGCTTGCATCGAAATAGAAATGGCCTTTATAGGTAATTATTGTTATCAAAAGGCAAGTAGTTTACTATTTATTTGGTACCTCAAATAAAGGTAAGAGACTTGGAATAATGACTATTGACATTCATATTTATGAATCTAAACAATAGTTATTTTTGAAATTCATGATCAATCTATGAATCTAAACAGTTGTCATTTTTTAAATTCATGATCAATCTACATAACAACTAGATATGGTAATTAGCTTATAAATTGTTTATCTTAATTAATCTATAGAAAATTTAATGATAATCAATTTAAAAATGGAATATCTATCACACATGAATTATAGCGTGTAAATTGTTTATCTTAATTAATCCATGGAAAATTTAATGATAAATTGTTTATCTTAATTAATCCACGGAAAAGTTAAAGATAATCCATTTAAAAAAGGGAATATATGTGAGACATGAATCTTATTCTATTACATTTTTTAAGACTAGAAATTGATTCCGTGATAATTGTAATCTACAAACACATATATGTTTAGAAGTAAAAATATTTGATTTTCTATTTGATTTTTCTTAAATAAAAAAATTTAATCTTACTATTTTATTCAAAGTATATATTTAAGTTTAAATTTTTCAAAAAAAAAACTTGTATTATTGTTTATTATTATTTTTTAATTAAAATTTTAAATTTATGGATATAATGAGAGTTGTTGTTAAGATATTCCAATCATATTTTTTTATGTTAATTAATGAAATTTCAAACATTAACAATTTTTCATTTTAAATTCTTGTTTACCTTTTCATATTTACATAATCTAATTATAAGATTACCATACAAATCATCAAATAACAAATGACATAATCTGAAAATTAGCAAATAATTTTAGTTGTCTATCTTATAGGAGTACATTTCAAAACAATTTGGTTGTTGTGTAATTTGTGACTACCATGATTTTTACAAAGTATAATAACTAACTCTTTTAATATATTAATAGTTTCACTATTTTTTAACTAAATGGCAGGGATAAACTATCATGTAGCACTTGTTAAATCTTATTACATATAAGATAAAATCCTTAATTTAAAATATAATCTATAATGAAGAACATAATTGTGTTCTAGGTGGGATTATTACGGAACTTTTTTAATTGTGGTGTATGTAGCTATAAATTTAATAAAGTTAGTATAGATTTATTTTAAGTATGAATCTCAAAACTTGAAAAATGCTTGGCTCAAAAGATTTTACTCTGATTGGTGTTTAATAGATCCTTGTGTGATACGTGTGCTTTCTCTCTCTCTATATATATATTATGTGAAATTTATCTTTCTTTAAATTGTGTTTTTAACCCATAACTTCCAATTCTAATAACAAATATATGTTTGATTTTATACAAAATGACCAAAAGAATATAACTAAAAATAAAATAATGAGATTATTTGAAATGATTTAACCATAAAAATTTGTTTCAATTGTTTTATCTAATATATAGATAAAAAATTTTAAAAACTATATATAATATATACATAGTTGACATTGAAATTTTTTACTTAACAATAAGTAGTGAAATATTTTATTTATGAATCACATTGTAAAATTAAATATTTTATTTATAACACATTAAATAAATATATTATCTTATTTTAAATGCCCTAAAGTAATTTTACATTAAAAATTTAAATGAATTACACTTCTCGTTTTTATTATATTTATCAGAAAATATTTGAATTTTACTTCTCAATTACTTATTTTCTTTATCGATTAAAATATTTTTTATTATTGCCAAAATTATATGTGTGTGAGAGAAATTGATATAAAAGAAATTAATTGGTATTTGATATTCAAATAATTTATTTAGTTTATACTTTGAAATATTTTTTTTAATGTAAAAAATATATATATTTTTAACATTTCAAAGTGAAAATATAAGATTTTTATTTTATTTTAAATTAATGTAGCTTTCTCTACATTTCAAATGAATTATGTTACTTATATCAAAATATTTTATTTATGGTTGATAACTAGATTCAAGGAGTTTAACATCTCCTTCATATTGGGGTGTAATATAAACTAACATAATCATTCATATTGGGTTGTATTATGAACTAACCTAGTGAGCAATAATTAAAATTAACCAAACATGTATATTGATTAGTATTTTTTTATTATAGTTGGCTTGTATTTTTATTTAGAGAATAATTTTATTTTTATTTTAAAAGAGACGTGTCAACTCTAATTTGAGCATGGAGGAAATCACACATCACCCTCATACTGGGATATAGAACATGGCTCTCGGTGTAATAAAAGAAAGTAGATTATTCACAGGATATTTTTGAAAGTTGTTATTAAGTATAATGAGATTTTCATTAAAAATAAAATAAAATTTGTTGGGATATAGAACATGGCTCTCGGTGTAATAAAAGAAAGTAGATTATTCACAGGATATTTTTGAAAGTTGTTATTAAGTATAATGAGATTTTCATAAAAAAAAAAAAAAAATTTGTTTGGTTTTCATCGTTACTAGATAATTAGGATACATGAATTATTTTTAATTATTGAATTTTTTACTTAAATAATTAAGGTTTATATGATTATTATAAAAAAATTAAAAGGTCCCAAAGTTATCATAAAGTATAACTTATTTAAACCATGGTTAATTTTTTAGCACATCATAAGGAAAAATATTTTTGGCGTCTACAAATGATGATGTTATATGATATTTTCATGGATATCACTTTTTTATGTGTTTCAACATTTTTATTATGACTTGATTCTCATAGAGTAACATTAAATGGAACGGGTGTAGACCTCGAGGCCATTCACTGTGGAATGGGGTTTTAACATGCACTTGTTCGTTAAAGGACATGTCGTGGCACACAAAGGTCAAATCACATCTTTCTCAACCTATGTCCTAGGATCTTAAGTATGTGCATGCTCTTCTTGTAGAAATTCTCATTGTAGATCACCTAATAATGCAATATACTAAAGCAAAATACTTGATCTACTTCTACAAACAAACTTGAGGAAGATTAATCGATTTTGAACAAGATCAAATAGAACACATATAATAGATGAAGAAGAAACAATCACACATGAACATAGAAGAGTACTCTAGGGAAAACTCAAGCTGCCACCTGTGTGTAATTACCACACATTGCTCACCAAACTCAAAAATAATTGTGCAATCCTCAAGGAAAGTATTCATTTTGCATGCAAGAGATATCCTCAAGGGAATATTCCAACAACTGATAGTACATTGTCCCATCCTTTGATCTCAACTAGGTCTCTGTCTGAACTGACATGCATGAGTTATTTATGAGAGAATATTCAGTTATCTGAAGTACACTAGTTGCATGCATGCATGCCTTGACTAACTGAACTCACAATCAGTTCCACAAACTACTAGAACTAATCTAACTGGACTTAACTCGGTTAATTGAGCTAACTAATTACAACTCAAAATACAACTCATCCTGATCTCCTTAATTAAGGGATAACTTCCTCAATCAAAGGGATATTTGTTGCATGTCTTCACATAGACTTCATGTTTGATTTTCTCTAACTAATTAACTTAAGATGAATTAATTAATTATTTTACAAACAACTGTTGAGCTCAAATTTGAATTTTAATTCACAATTTTAATTTAGGGACTAATTAAAATTGGAATGTATCCCGAAATTCTATTTATAGCAATGTTATTTTTAGCATTTCTATATTTAGCATTTCTTGTTGTTATTTTCAACACTCCCTATCAACAAGAAAGGGATTACCTGTCACCTCAATCCTGTCTCTATGGAACTCGAATTTGCATTTTGACAATGCCTTAGTCAAAATATCTGCATCCTGCTCCTCGGTCGAAACATACTGCAACAACATGATCCCCTTTACCACACAGTCTTGAAGATGATGATATTGGATATCGATGTGCTTAGACTTGTCATGAAATGCTGGATTCTCAGAGAGTTTGATACAACTCTGATTATCGCAATATATCACAGTTGGATCCATCCTCTGATCAAACAATCCAACTAGAATTTTTTGCATCCAAATGGCCTCACATGTTGCCTGACTGGCAGCCATGTATTCATCCTCTATTGAGCTAAGTGCAATTGAACTCTGTTTCCTGTTGTACCAAGAAACTGCAATTGAGCCAAGGTTTAAAATTCCTCCTGAAGTGCTCTTCTGATCTGATGGACTCCCTACCCAATCTGCATCTGTGAAGCCCTGAAGCTTCACTCCCTCTGTCTGTCTGTACCATAATCCATACTGAGATGTGCCTCTAAGGTATCTCAGCACATGCTTCGCTACCTTCCAAAACAGCTTGGTAGGTTGAACCATAGCTTGACTGAGTTGGTTCACCGCAAAGCACAAATCTAGTCGTGTGTTCACTAAATACATCAATGAACCCACAAGCTGCCAATACACAGTAGCAACTATTACCTCACCTGAAGTAGCATCCTCCTTCCTCCTGTTACCTGCTAGAGGAGTTTGCATGGGCTTGTACATCTCCATGTGGAATCTCCTAAGTATCTCATTGGCATACTTGACTTGAGACACAAACTCTTCCCCATCCTTTTGCCACACTTCCATGCCCTGTAAATATCAGTTCATCAACATAAATAACAATGATCAATGGCTTACCTTCTACCATGATGTGGTATAGGTTCGCATACGCTTCACTCTTTATGAAGCCCAACTCAGTGAAATAGTTGTCGATCCTGGTGTACCAAGCATGAGGTGCTTGCTTCAGCCCATACAAAGCTCTCTTGAGTCGGCACACATGCGACTCACAATCGAAGGTCTCAAATCATTCCGGATACTCTATGTACACCTCTTCCTCAATCTTGCCATTGAGGAATGCAGTCTTCACATCCATCTAATGGATCTTCCAACCCATCTGTGCTGATAGTGCCAACATCGATTTGATAAATGAGTACCTTGCTACAGGAGAAAAAGTCTCATCGTAGACGATCCCCTCAACCTATGAGAAACCACGAGCAACAAACCTTGCCTTATGTTTCTCCACGCTACCATCAGCTACTTGCTTTACCTTGTAAAGCCATCAGGAACTCACCACTGACTTGTTTTCTGGTCTTGGAACAACATCTCAAACATTGTTCTGAACTATGGAATCATACTCCTCCACCATAGCATCAACCCATACTGGCTGTTGCACTGCTTCCTCGAAGAAAGATGGTTCAGTCTCTATACATTCCCCAACTAGGGCCATGTAACTAGTGTACTACTCAAGTGACCTCCTCTGTATGCACTGAGAAGATGGCTAACCCACATTCTGTCTTGCATCCATCAACAATCTGTCAGCTTCCCTTGAGCGTTTCCACCCATCTCTCAAAGACTTTGCATGAGTGGATGTCTCCACTCCTAGATCCTCTGCATGTGGCTGCTCTGCATCAGTTTGAGGTTCCTCCTCCTTAGGAACCAAAATTTCCTCCTCTGCATGCAACTTGAGCTCCCTCTCAAGGGAAACTTACATGGCCTTCTGCTCATCGAACTTCAAATCTCTGCGTACCACTGTCCTATGACAGGTAAGCAAGAACACATGATAGTTGTGGGGTGTATCAATGTACCCCATAAGTATCCCCAACTCAGTTGTTGGCTCTAGCTTTTTTCGGGCATCTTTGGTCACATGGAAAAATACCGATGAGCCAAAGATCCTGAAGTGACTCACATCTGGTCTCTTCCTGGAGAAAGCCTCCTCTGGTGTCTTCATCCCTAGTATACGATGCGGGCTTCTATTCTGCAAGTATACTGTTGTATTGCATGGCTCAGCCCACAAATGAAGTGGTAGGCCTTAATCATGCAGCATTGCCTAAGCTGCTTCCATAATCGTTATGTTCTTCCTTTTGGCCACCCCATTTTGTTGTGGGTTATGGGGTGACGTCAACTCTCGTTTAATTCCTTCTACTGCACAGAGGTCCTTAAACTGTTGAGAGACATACTCTCCACCATTGTCGCTTCGTAAGGCCCTTATCTTCTTTCCTGATTCTTTCTCAACCAAGGCTTTGAACTCACAAAACCTTGAGAAGGTTTGATCCTTCCTCTGCATGAAATAAATCTAGCATCTATGAGAGAAATCATCAATGAAAATAACATAGTACCTTTGTTTAGCGATGGAGGTTGTTGAGAATGGTCCACACACATCTGCATGAACTCACTCCGAGATTGCTTCAGCTCGACTATCTCGATCTTGAAAGGAAAATTTCGTATAGCTACCCAAGGAACAACCTTTGCGTGTATCCACTTGCTCAAGTTTACCCTTGGAAAGTTCGGTAGAAATCTACTGCATGATCTTCAAGGCCCCATGGTGCAAGTGGCCCAATATTCTATGCCATATCTCACCAATATCTTGGCTTTGCACCAACTCTTCTTTGGAACTCAATTCAGCACAGTCATCTACCTCCAGCTTGTAGAGATTCTTCACTCGAATCCCAATCCTCTTGATCTGTCCCGTGCCGATGTGTCTCAGGAATGCCTTTTTACTAAAGACTACATCATAACCTTTTTCTTCCAACATAGCGACGGATACCAGGTTCTTCTTCAGTCCAGGCACATATTTTACATCAGTCAGGGTGAGAGGAGCTCCATGCTCCCTCTGAAACACAACCGTTCCTTCACCTGAAACATGGTACTTTCCATCATCACCTATCTCTATGTGAATCTGGAGGTCCTTCTCCTCCAAGGTACTGAATAAACTCTTGTCACCATTCATGTGGAATGAGGCTCCACTATCCAAGTACCAAACACAACCCACCATTGATGAAACCATGCATGCGATGAGGGTGAAATCCAATTCGAACTGTGAGGCTAGTGCCTCACCATTTGATCCTTTCGAGGATCCCTTCTTGGATTTATTCTGTGGACAATTTGTTGCATAATGGCCCACCTCATGACAATTAAAGCATCTCCATTAGATTTGTCAATCTTCTTCCTACCATGGGAAGAACTCAATTTGGAATGGGAAGCCTTCCCTTAAAATTTCCTCACCTTACTCGCTAAGGCTAGATTTTCTTCATCATCATGCTTTGATGAAGAACCATCTCTGGTGCTTCTCCTGATCTCATCTTGCATTAGATCCGACCACAGTCATTTCGAATCTGGAAGTTTCTCTCTTCCATTTACTAAGTCTTGGTAGCTATGCCAACTCTTAGGAAGACCGAGGAGAGCAAGACTCACCATGTCATCATCGACTGTAATGATTCCTACACTTCCAAGCTCATCCCTACAGGTGGTGAGCTTGTTCAGATATGTAGAGATCGTGTTGCCCTTTTCATACTTGATTTTCCAAAGCTTGTCTTTTAGTTTCAGCTTCCTCTGATCATTGTTGTTCTGATATAGATCCTTCAATGTTTTCCACATTGAAAATGGTGTCTCCTACCCATGGATACTCGAGACAGTGTGGTCTCGAACTCCCTCAAGAAGAATCCTCCTCGCTCTAGCCACACATTTCTTCCATTCTGCCAATTCTTGGGCATTAGCAGGTGCTAGCTTGGGGACTTCTTGATCAATGAAGTCCTTCAAACCGTTGTCCTCTAACACCGCTTCCATGCGATCCTTCCAGGCTATATAATTTGAGTTGCCATCCAGGGCATACTCGAGTCTCAAACCATTGAACGACATTGGGGAAATTTGAGATGTGATAAGAATTCGATTTCTATAATCAAGAACTTCAAACTTCAAAATTCTCCCTTCTTTGTATACTGTTCTCCATTTTGATCACCCTTGCTCCAATACCATGTAGAAATTCTCACTGTAGATCACCTGATAATGCAATACACTAAAGCAAAATACTTGATCTACTTCTGCAAACAAACTTGTGGAAGCTTAATCGATTTTGAGCAAGATCAAATAAAACACATATAACAGATGAAGAAGAAACAATCACACATGAACAGAGAAGAATAGCCTGGGGAAAGCCTCAACTAAAAACCCCGCTATTTGTATTATCATACAAGTCGAAATATCTCAGAATTACACAAAGCTTTAGCTCACAAGCTATCCAGCTCTCAGTACAATCCCTCACTGTTGCTCATTGAAAGAATAGACAACACATATGCCTTCCCTTAGTCCTCCAAGCCTCCTATTTCCTTGCGCACTTTCTCCTAGGTCCTCAAGCTGCCACCTGTGTGTACTTACCTCGCACATTGCTCACCAAACTCAGAAATAACTACACAATCCTCAAGGAAAGAATTCCTTCTGCATGTAAGAGATATCCTTAAGGGAATATTCCTACAACTGATAGTACATTGTCCCATCCTTTGATCTCAACTGGGTCTCTCTCTAAACTGACATGCATGAGTTATTTATGAGAGAATATTCAGTTATCTGAAGTACACTAGTTGCATGCATGCATGCATTGACTAACTGAACTCACAATCAGTTCCACAAACTATTGGAACTAATCTAACTGGACTTAACTCAGTTAACTGAGCTAACTAATTACAACTCAAAGTACAACTCATCCTAATCTCCTTAATTAAGGGATAACTTCCTCAATCAAAGGGATAGTTGTTGCATGTCTTCACATAGACTTCATGTTTGATTTTCTCTAACTAATTAACTCAAGATGAATTAATTAATTATTTTACAAACAACCGCTGAGCTCAAATTCGAATTTTAATTCACAGTTTTAATTTAGGGACTAATTAAAATTGGAATGTATCCCGAAATGGTATTTTTAGCATTTCTTGTTGCTATTTTCAACACTTCCAATTGCGGTGGTGAATTATTGTTGTGCAGACCAACGAGGGTGAGGCATTCTCCTCCCCTCTTTCCCCTAACCTTCTGGTACTAGAAGCTTATATCTAAACATCCTTAAGTTGGATCACAGTGGAGGGAGAGCTGTTAACTATCGCTACACCGGTGTTGGTGGTTTTCAGTCTAAGGAACTCAGGGTGGTGGGTCTATAATTTGTGGTGATGATGTGTTCTTGTGGTCGAGCGTCATGACACAATGCTCCTGATCAAGGGTGCAAGGGAATATTTCTCAATGGGCTTCGTTATGTTGTGGATTGTGTGCATATCCGAGGGTGTCATTTATTGCAGTAAACATTCTTTTACTCTTTTTACATAATTCTAAATGTGGCATGTGTCTTTGAGCTAGTGGTCATGCTCTCTAGTTCGGCTCCCCTTGTTCAGGTCTCAGCAAGTATCTCATCCCCTTTCCCTATCTTGGTTTGTGGGTGTTTGTACCCTAGAAGTTTTTCTATATGGTATTAGTGTTGAGTTTTTCGAATCTAGTTTCGGGTTGACCAATCAATTGTGTGTATTCAGTTTACTTCTCCTTTGCAAATTTGTATTATCTACTAGTATGGGGTATTGGGTGTTTGCTAGTTTCATTGCTATCTAATTTTTTCTTCCTTTATACTATGTTACATGGTTACCTCATCCATTGGATATCTTCTCTAGGTCATGTCTTAAGGACGGTTCTAGTTAATATTATTTTCCTAGTTGGGTTATAAGGGTTGTATCTATTCTTTTGTTCATTGTAGTCACTAGTTACCTTGACATGTTTTCGTGCCTTAAATTAGCTCTAAGGTGTTGGGGGGGTGATTTGGTCCATTCTGGTGTTGTTAGTCCCATTACCGTGTCTAATCCTTGTGTCTTTGAGTTTGGAATGACTCTTTTTCCATGTGATCGATTATTCAACACTACCATGCCTCCTTGCCAAGGACAAGCCAGTCATAGGGGTGGGTGTAGCATGGCTCATTTTAAGCCTTAACAAGTTTTATCTTGTGATTTGGTGGCTTCATACTTTCACAGTGTACCTCCCAAATTGCAGAAGGAAATTCGTCATATCCCAATAATTTGGTGAACGGACCTATTTTTCTAATTCTGAAACCAAAGATCAGGGCCTTCAATGGCTCACAGTTTCAAGAAGTTATAGGAAACAAAGGTTATATTTTATGCACTCATTGTTGGGCCACCATCAATTGGACACCCTGTTCCGAATGGTCTTAAGAGATAAACAATCGGATAACTATAAACCTTTCTTTGACCAAGAGGATATCAAATGAATTCTCTATAATCTTCGGTATTTCTTGGACGATATAAAAGCTTGGTTAGTTAGGGTGGAAGGTTATGTGGTATTTGATTCTGCATCGAAAGACATGTCCAACCCCTCTGCTGGTACCACGGTTCCTTCAGTTGGAAATACTCATAACCTTACAATTATATCTTCTCATTAACTTTGTAACAGGTCCTTAGAAACTTTGTCTTACTCTGGCAGTTCACATTGTTACTAGTCTTTATGTTTTTGTTAATGGACCCCAGTCACTATAAAGAGACATACTCTTTTGGAAATGGTTGCAAGGTTATCTTTTTGTTGTTTTGGTGTCTGAAATTTCAATCATGGCTCAAAGCGGTTTTGACTTATGTTTATGTGTGGAAGGCAAAAGTTCCATAGTTTTTGAACTATTTGTTGGTGGTTGCCTTAAGATGATCTTGTCTTCATCTATGGTTTATATGGTTGTATCATTATGCTCCATGTTGTCGATATATTACTATGTAAATGGTTTTGAAATCCCTGAGTTGGATTATGTTACTGATGTCTATAGTGACACTGGGGTGTTGTCAATGAATTACTGGGTCAATGGTTTTTGCAAGCCCTGAGGGGGGCCTTTTGTGCCAATGTTATCTATCTGATCTAAAACTCTACATGATGTGTAGGTAAAATGTTTTTATACTAATAGAAATATTTGATATCAGTTTATAAAAAAAACATTAAACAAAAAAATGAAAAAAAGTGTTTTAGAGGAAGTTTATATAGAATCAATTCTCTCTATTCCAATTTCAAGAAAAGTAGCCAATTGCATTTAGCATAATATTTTTATATAATGCATCTAAATGTACTATTGTTTTTTATAAGACACTACATAAAAAAAAAATCAAAATGTAGCATTCCCCACTCATATTTTTAAATAAAAATTTTGATACTTATTAAACCTGTAAGCACTCTATTATGTAACATATAATGTATAATAAAGTAGAATTAAACAATTTTGTAAATTTTTATTTATTGGTGCACATTATATATATAATAAAAGAAATGCGTTGTTGTCTATCGGGTGCACTTCAATTGGTAATCATTATGATATGAAATATTACGAAAACTAAAAAACCCAAGGCTCAAATCTCACGTAGCAGCTTAATTTACAGAGAGAAAAACATATCATAATCACTATAGATATAATAATAATAACACATTCATGAAACATGTGAAACTATGTCTAAATTTTACAAAACAACATTATTAAAAAAACAAAAAACAAAAAAAAATTATTATATTTACTAAACCTACCATATCATTGCTACATATTTATACAAAGCATACAAGGATAAAGTAAACAATATGAAATAGATAAAAAATGATAGGCACTTAAAAATATTAATTAATTAATTAATTTATATATATATATATATATATATAATATAAAACAAAAGGACAACCATTTATTTATTTTCACTTTTCTTTGGTGTTTTCCACCACTTTTAAGCATAAATGCTCTTTATGTCTCCATGACGACCTTATTGTCTTATGCTTCTAAATTAGCAAATCTTAACCAGTTTGAATTTGTTTCTTAATTACTTAAAATGACCTTAATTTAATTTTTTTTTATTTATATAGTAACCAGGTGTTCATAGAGAATATAAGACTACATAATTTCTTTGCTATACCATTAGTAAAACATAAAACTTAAAATGACCTTAATTTAATTTTTTTTTATTTATATAGTAACCAGGTGTTCATAGAGAATATAAGACTACATAATTTCTTTGCTATACCATTAGTAAAACATAAAACTTTTTTCTTTGTGGGGAATATGGATTAACACATTTACGGTTATGTTAAATAAAAAGGCACACATTTTTATTCTATTAGGCTGTGAATTCTTTATATGTTTCATGGTTATTGAATTTATCGGTTTTTATATAGTTTTTTAGTTTTTTTTGTTCACTTTTATATGGTACATGTCACTCTTGAAATAAGATTTTTTTTATGGAAAAATATATTTTAAATATTTAATATCATAGGCATGCATTTTAATTTTATTCTTAAGTTTTTTGTTTTTTAATATTTAAAAGTTATGATGTTATATTTTAGATATATCTCTTTGTTTTCGTATTTACTTTTCTATAAAATATAATCATTTGTGTATGGGGATATGATACATAGCTAGCATCTAAATTTTCCAATTGTTTCTTTGGCTTTTTATAGATTTTCAAAAAAAAATTACTACTTGAATGTATTTTATCTTTCAAAATATTGAAATTAATAAATAATATAAATTTACATTATCATTTACCAAATATAAATGCCTTTTTATTGTTGATTTTTGTATTATATTTATTCAAATATAGGAAATGAAATGTTTCTTACTACAAAATTGATCAAAAACATGTGTATAATATGTCATACATTTGTTCTAATTTATAAAATAATATGATTGTTTCTATTTAAATAAATATTGACCAAATCTAAATATAGGTGTATTGGAAGTAGATTTTAAACTTCCAAATAATGGAAGTAACATAAAAAAACCATTTCCAATATCATATAAATCATCTATACTAAGATTTATATCATTGATTTTATTTCCAACATGTGAAGAAATTATGTTGGTATAAATAGTCTAATTTGATAGAGTCAAGACATAAATGGATTTAAATAGGAGTTAGGACATAAATGGATTTAAATAGTTGGTTCATCTAACAATAATTGGTATCCTTGGTCTCTAAAACATGCTTAAGTACAGATATGTTGCCTTGAGTTGAAATCATAATATAGTGCAATGGTAGATGATATAAATGTCAATTATAATTTAAATTATTACTATAAAATATTTAAAATTGAGTCAATTGTATTAGTAAAAGAAATGTATTCAGTATATTCATAGATCAAGCCAAACATCTATTTGAATCATGGAAAAAGTTTTTCAATACTTGTAACTAACCACTTTAGAAAATAAATATTGAACTTAGTAAGAAATTTAATTATTTCTACTATAAATCCAAAACTAAAATTAGTTAAAGGATTTTTTATTATGCCCTATGAGGGTATTCATAGGTAATACCAATGTAATACTATTTTCACAAGAAATTAATGCTCTAAAACAAATTATTAATAATTCACCAACAAGAGACATATTATGTACTACATGTAAAATAAAAAAAATATTAATGTCATCCTTTTCATAAAAAACACTTTGTTGTTGAGTGTTATTGAAATAAACAATTTCCATTAAATAATAAGCATCATAGCTATTTATAAATACTCCAATGTTTCCATGAGTGTGTAGGTGATTATCTATAGATAATAAGTCCATCTTGTCATGTTTCTAAAACCATAACCATCTATGCACATTGTATACATGGAAATATTAATTATGTGTTTATCAATATTAAAGTAACTTGACCAAATATATATAAAACTAAAAAATTACATAGGTGGTACCTATTTGGGAGTCCAATGAGTATATATACATAGAAAACATAATATTTTTATCATATATTTAAGACATGGTAATCATGTAGTTATTATTGCAAAGAACAATAATTCAGTCCCAACATTCAATGGAATAATAAGCGAATATGGCTAGGCATCATATAAGTGTTATTGTAAGATGTTTGGTATTTAGATGGGAGAAAAAATTCCCTTCTTCCCTTAAACAATTGGAAAAAATGTAAATTATACCTATGGTATACATAACATTATTTCTCTTAGCATATACAAAATTTTGGGACCATCTATTAGAGATGTTTTCGTAGTATTGATATCATACATTATATTACTGCAAAATTTAGTTCACACATAAGAAGAAGCTAAGTGTTCAATCTAAGATCAAGCAAACTTGATCTATCTTCTACATTTCCAAAAATATATCTTATGTTAGTGTTCTTAAATGTCCTTTTTATATGGCCTATTAGATTCTTTATAGTAGTGGGAGGTATTGAATAATAAACTCATGGTACTCTATCATTAATAGAATGGGATAAAGTGATACATCAATGGTTCACCTACAATCCTTTGCATTTTGGATAACTATATACCACTATGGTGTTATAAAAGAGATCTAGTTCATGGTGAAGTATCACTGACCATGGATGTCTATTAAAAAATGCCTTATTACAATTGGTGCAATAGAGTGTCTCTCCATAATCAAATATTGTTTCTATGCAATATCTTACTCCATATAATAGCTTGTAGCATTTTGTATATGTTTGATTATTGGAATATCATGTGGACTAAACTTGATCAGAAATTAAGATTATGCAATGCACAATTATTCAAATGCATGTGTAATGGTAACCATAATATTCTATTAAATAATAAAAATAAAAATAAAATTTAGACTTAGTATAAAAAGAAAGAGAGAAATTGGGAAAATTATAAATGATATGGAATGAGTAATCAAAAGAGTAAACTATTTAATATTACTACTTTTTGAGCTAAAACTATATTTGATATACTTTTGATTTTGTTTTAAAAAACATAAAAAAACATATTACATTATGCATTCAAACAAATATTAGAAATATTTTCTTAAATAAAAATACACTAAACTATATTAATTAGCATGAATTTATACCCTCAATATTATCACATACAAAACATAACCTGATGTTAAAATACTCACAAAGAAAAACCTCCCTAATAGAGTGCACTTCCACATTAACTTAACTATGTTACTCATGTGTATTTAATATACTATAATGGATTGCACTTCCACCTTAACTTAACTATGTTATTCATGCGTATTTAATTTAAAATACTATATTGTATTGAGATGCTAAACACATAGTGATGGGATGCTCGTAAATGAGATTAAAAAATGATAGGAAAATTTCATAATGTATTGGAAAATAAAATTTAAAAAATTACATTATTTTCATTTTGTAAAATGAGTTAAACAAAACCCACATCGTAATGGTACATGAGTAGATTTATATTACATTTTGTAAAATGAGTTAAACAAAACCCACATTGTAATTTTGTAAAATGAGTTAAACAAAACCCACATTGTAATGTTACATGAGTAGATTTATGTTACATGAGTAGATTTGTGGAAAAGACTTGTACTAAATATAAATAAAAAGCGTTGTGCAAACATAATTTTTTCCAAAAGAATGAATCATAAGTGAGTACTATACATGGCATACCAACAAACTTGTACAAAAGAAATTTTAGAAATATAATTTCATTACCTTCATTTGAGCGAATATTCTTTCAATTGATTCACAAGCTAACTAAATAATTGATTTATTTATCTTCACATTTATATGATATTTTAAAAATTGAAAAGGTGTTAGACTCATGTTCAATGTTGCCAACCTAACATGATTATTGCTTTCGTCTAGGTTTTGTTGCTGCAAATTTAGGAATATGCATTAATTTCTTCACCTTTCACAAAGATATTTGTTGTTTTAGAGCTTGTGATATTTGTTGACTAAGGAATTTGTTAGCCACCATAGTTTGTTGTTGTTTTTCTTAAATATAAATTCGATCACAAATATGGCTATTAGGCTTGCAGCAAAGGCAATAACATACTGCCTTCAGTGTGTTCTAGCGAGATCATTATTTATTCTTAGCTCGTCAGACTTCTAAATAAATGCCTTCAAAGATGATTAGAGAAATGTGGATGTCTAAACTATATCACAATTAACTTATTTGACCAATAGAGAACGCAATTAATCGCACTACAAAGCATTAGCTGGTGAAAGTACCCGAGCAAGATTGTCATTTACACAAACACATTGAGAAAAATACTATCTTCACTACTAAGAGCAATTACAAAAGCTTTTCGAGTAATTACAAAATTACAAGTCTAATCGTAATACTTTGTCTCCAAAGCCAAAAACTCCATGTAATCTTTTTCAGTAATTTTCCAAGATACTAACTCTACCTCGTAATAGTTGCATTTAGAAAGAACAAATTGGAAGCTGTTACAGTTCCAACACTGTAGTCTATAATCAGCTGTGTTGAACTCCCAGTCTCCCACCTACATTTTCTATACCACCGGAGTATAACATAACAAAGAGTCTTCCACAATACAACAACAACGCTCATATATATTCATGGCCATTTTTGTTGTTTAATGCAAGCAATAGAGGGCAAACTTCTTTAAAACAACGTAAAAAGCTCCATCAGGCTGTCATAATGTCAAATTCAACATGGATGTAATCTGTTTAGTAGATGCAGGAATATGAAAAAAATGTTTTACCTAATGAAAACTCTTTTAGCCAACCCGGTTTTGGCTGGTTGGTCACAGGTTGCGATCCTGCAATCAAACCCAGTACGACCATGAGAATGACCACCAGCATATCCTTCAGGATTTGAAGTTGTTCGCTGCAGATATTTGGAAGACTGGGTCATATTCTTTGGCTCAGCAGAGTAAGATTGCTTGCAGTGAACAATCGCTCCTTGGATCCCATTCTCCTTGTCCGAATCCGCACTGCACATGCTTCTTTTCAGAGGTACTCCAGAGTGGGTCGGAGGTGCGCGCGGGCTCGATGAATTGAAGGGCTTTGAATGATTAAATCTGGATGTAAATGGCGATGTTGATCCTTTAATGGAGGAAATGCTTCTTCTCGCAAATGTACCGCTGTGGGTACAAGATACGCGGTTTGAAGGACTGAATGGCTTTGCATAGTGTTTAGATATCAATGGCGATTCCTTCAAAAACGAGAATCTCGCAGAAAATGACCTTTGATGAGTTCCAGATGGGTTTTCTCTGACAGTTCTTCTAACGACGGTTGCTGGGTCATTATCGTCATAGCTGTCCCTTTCAATATTATTGGGAGAATGATGGCTATTAGGCCCTCTGGTACTGGAGGACTTCGACAAAAGAGATTTGAGATATGCCTTTGGAGCTTTCAACTTGGGGGCAACGGCCGCCTGTTCCGAGCGAGTAGACCGGCTACGATCCAATACTGTTGCGGAACCATTGTTGCAAGTTTCTTTGCCAACTTTACGAGCAACATCACAGGACTTGCCAGGAGTAGGAACCCTGCATTGCTTTCTGGTTCCTGAACAATTGCAAGATGGCTTAGTTTCAGATGACAACGATTTGTCAAATTTCTCTACCATCTGAATACGAAGAGGGAGATCCAGAGGAAGTAACTGGCCTTTGTAAAATAGCTCGTCGGCGGGAGAAACAACGGACTGGAGCTCTTTCGAGGCTTGGGTATCGATACCAGACATGTCAAATTCGAATTCTCTCTCCATCAATCTATTTGGCCTTCTCCTTGTCAACACTGGTGAAACCCTACCAGATGCAATTATCATGTCAATATAATCATCATTAGATTCATCGAAAACAAATCCAGCAAACTCCACATTCTTCAATGCCCTGAAGGAGTCCCCGTCCTTGGAACAATGATCACATGAACAGATTGTAGTATAGTCGATCTCACTCTTATTTTTACTCGCCCCACACATCTTGCAGCTCGCCATACTGGTTTGCGCACCAAATTTCAACTTGGTCGAATGCTTTCTCCTCTGGCAATCAGCCCTAAGATCTGGTAAACCATGCACATAACCAGACATTTTTTTACCACTCCAAGAAATTCTTGTAAGGTGTGTTAGATATCTAGATGCTTCTGCTCACGGAATTCACATTGGGCGAAGAGATTCGAAGGGAATGCATGCAGATATTTACTAATGACATGATTTTGTCTTATGTAACATGATGAGATGAATTAAATAATGGTGACTTATAACAGACAGACTGAATTAAATAAATGAGAGTAGGTGGTTAACTTGTTCTTCTTCCTTGGAAGATATATAGAAGGCCTTCTGTAACAGGTGTCAGAGGTAACATGGAGGCTAAATCAAATAATAGAGATTAGATAGAGCTCTTATTTTATGTTCGAAAAAAATATATTATAGTCCAAAATAATGGGCTACCCCGTGACAATTGATATCCGGCTGATATTTCATTATAAGCCATTCTGAATGCTGCACTGTTTTTATATGTTTAAAAGTTTAATATAATGAAATTTTGATTTTAATTTATGATTTGAGTAATTGTCAAAATTATTTAGAGATTACACCAATCAATAAAATACTCTCACATGGAGATTGCACCCATCAACAAAATATCCTATCACATTCCCTTCTACACCCACCCTATGAACTGTGGTCATTAAAATTTGAATATTCATAGGAGATACTTTAATTTGGACTCCTTTAACGCTGAGATTCAGGTTGTAAACTTTCAATGGAACACACAATGAGCACACACAAATAAAATTCAAAAAGTTCAAGAAGTTTTGCGGTATGATATTAGAAGAGATGAAGCAACTTCATCAACGTTCATAAATAAAAAAATGTGTGGACTCTCCATGTATTTAATCAGTGTAGTATAAATGTTTTTATAAAAGGATATTTTTGATATATGTAAGATTATAATATATATTAATATTAAGTATATCTAGTTTTTTTCATGATCAGAGTGAATAAGTAATCGTTTAAACAAACTTTACTGGATTGCTTTCTCAAAAATATTATTTTAGAGGTATACTTTCGGATTAATTTAATGTAAATAATGAAGTAATAAAAAAATTAAAGTATTAATAAAGAATTTTGAAAAAATTATGAAACATGTAACTTTTAAAATAAAAATGGAAATACACTCTCTTTTTTTTCACGTTGATTTTAGAATCTTTAAATAAGTAATAATATCGATTATAAAATATCATCAATATTTAACTCAAAAAAAAAATTTATTCAGATTTGGGTTTTAGTTGAAAATGTTTTCTATATTTTAAATTAGATTATATAAAATAGAAAAAAAAACTTAAAAATGTATTTTTCAATGTTATAATGTCTAGTTTAATATTTTCATATAGTTAAATATATAAAATAAAAAGAAAATAATAATTAATAATTAAAATTATTAATAAAATATTTGATTCAATCAATTACCATAAAACTAAAACAAAATAAAATAAAATAAAATTTATAATTATAATTAATAATTAATAATGAAACTAGATTTATGATTTTTACGGTTTTGGGTAGATCTCAAATTAAGATAGATATAGATTACATATAGAAAAATTCTAAAATTAAATTTTGTGAAAACTACACCAATATTTGACTTAATTGTATTTTTAAAAATAAAGTATTAGTATTATTATAATTTGAACCTAATGTGTTTTTTCTTAGGAGAATGAGTGGTTGGCATAATGGGATGTTATTCCCTCCACCTAGTTTTAAATCTCATAAGAGATATTTTTAGCCCCTTGTAATAAGGCTAGGATCTCCATCCTTAAAAAGTCTCAGCACTTGCTAAGTCATAAATTCCTAAGATATTTGTTTCACTTACTATTATATATACTTTTGTTGTTATAAAAGCAACCATTAAATTAAATTTTAAAACTCAAGCAAATAAATCTAACTCACCATAATTCAAACAAAAAACTAATATAAAATTATAAAATTATAATTAAATTGATAGGAAACTACAATAACTCTAACAAAGTTCAGGAAAAAACATCTATATTTATATATACTTCACAAACCACCTTCATAATTGTTCTATCTATATGGCTTTTAGTTCTAAAACCATGGAAGATTGGATCACAAAAATGATGGGAAGATGACGAACTCAGAAGTTGCGGTAAGGAATATCCAACGAACTGCAATCTCGCTCTTCAGCCTTGGTGAATTTGCTGTCAGGTGGGAGGAGCTGTAAGACCACTAGAACGCCCTTGAGAAATTCATTGAGAAGCGCCTCGCGGAACAAGCTGCCGGGAAGGGGAAGGAAGAGGCGCTTTGGCCTCGGGTACCTTCCCAGGAAAGGGCAGTGCAAACCCTACTCTCTTCACAAATTATTATTCATAGCATTAGTGAATATGTATTGAATAGCAATTCTCCTGATTTTAAGTGAGATTTAAAAGGAAAGACAACCCATTTGGAGAGACATCACATGTGGTATACACAGGAATATAAAGCTAGTCGACCTCCACAGGACATGAAGGATGTATAGGGCTGGTGAGCAAATTGTTGTACATTCAGTGAAAAACAAATGGCTATGGAATTTGGGATTTTTATTAAATTATTTCTGTTGTATTGCCAAAATGTGGGCGAATAGAGGATACAAGTCAACTGTTTAACAACAAAAACTACTTGAAATTTAGTCTCATGGAGAGCCATATTTTCAGCGTATGTTCAGAATGGATGCACGAAGGATACCTTGATGTTTTTTCATCAAATGCAAATCAGAAACATGGTGCCAGAATTGGTTTCCATGGTGAGTTGTTAACATTTGGGCAATGTGAAAAACTGTAAGTTACATGTTTTTGTGATTCAAATCTCAAAGTCAGGAATTCATCTGTAACATGTAAATAATATACAATCTCTACAAGGAAATTATAGTTATGAAATGGCCAACGTCAGTACATTCTTGGTAGAGATGTACAAATCCCTGATGGTTTCAAAAAACATTGAATCTCTATCATTTAAACACTTTTACATTTTTAGTCATTGTTCCAACTCTATGTCTATTATTATTCTCAGGAGAACTGCACTGCATTTTTTAAAATGGTAAGCAATCCTTTCTTCAAGAGTGACATCATTTAAGTACTATTATTTTTTCCAATTTCAATCTAAGTTGTTGACGGAGGAGGTACACTTAGGTTTTTGCACTAATTTTATCAAATTCAATTTAAATTTCAGATGGCCTAGGTACAATTCACATACATTAATTCTCGTCTCGGGATTGGAGGCGATTTGATCACAGACTAGCATTATATATGATTTATATTATTTTTTTAGAGGAAAAAGCGCCATAGATTATATTAAGTCAATATAAAAACTATGATTAGATACAAAAGGATGACTTGAACAGCCCCATATCAAGACATCATTGAGAAAAAGCACATAAGAGGGATGACAGATAGCACAGCTTAACATGGAGATTGTGGAAAAAAGAGCAGACCAATATTCCAAACTTCTAGAAATTGGTTCCAGATCGAGAGGGGCAGAACTTATCGATACATACGCCTATCATCATAAACATTGAGAAAAAGCAAAGACCACAGATAGCCAAGCCCAAACATTAGACCTGTTTTAGCGAGATTGACAATGAATTGATATTTAGTAAACAATGGCATTCTTTACGTAGTGTCAACTAAAAGTGTAATTTTCAGCCAAATTTAAGGGGGAAATTTTTTATTTTCTTTTGGGTGGTTGGAAGTTTCTTCAATAAATACACTTGGAGGTTGGGCATTACATCGTAAAAAGATGGACACCCGGAGGTTGTGCATTACATCACAAACACTGCATTACATAAAGATTTAGGTGGAAGTTGATTTAAGAATGTAAAGTTTGAGGGGTTATTTGGAATTTGTTTACATGAGTTTCACATGGGAGTAATATTATAATGATAAAATAGATACTTAATAATAATGTGATTTTTAGATTTATTTTCCAATATGTAGTCAAATTAAGAGTAATATTTAGTATGCCACCATGTGATATGTCAACTGAAGTTTCATTGCTCATCTCTTATTTTTTGAAACATGTTATTTTAACATATTATTTTGACGTTATTTTGGTACAACAAGACACATTGAAAAAAAACAACTCATTTAAATAAGTTACAATTTTTATCAATATGACTAATAAACCAAAAAACTTTTTAGCTTGTTTAAAAAATTATTAAATCTCACTAATTAATTATTATTATAAATAATTTCAATTATATAAATAATAATATAAACACATCTTCAAATAAACTATAAAATTACTTAATTATTAATTATATGACTAAATGAGGAATACTGAGAACAATATATTATGCTTTTATAAATAACATATTTGAATTCACAACACATTGATGCCTAAATATGTCCAATTACCCGACCAAAAAAACTTTTATCACAATAATGTTATTAGTATAAATACATCCACGAATTAATTTCTTTTTGATAATTTTTTAATATACAAATATTAATTGTTTTTGAAAATTATAAAAAAACATGCCAAAAAGTTAAGAGATGCACTACACAACATGAACATTTTTTCAGTTTAAACGTTAGATTTGGTGTTATTTATTCTACCAAAACTAACTTGAGATTTCTGCCGAGCGTCATCCTTCAATTCACGTACTATTAAGGGACAAACCACTGTAAGAACAAGTCCCTACTCCCGAGTGTATGGCTTAATACTCCAATTTAACTGCCACTAGAAAAGGAGATCTATATTGTTGATAATTAAATCTCCATTATAGAAACCCTAAATAGTGCATCACTTTAATAATTATATATCATTAACTATGGCGTGATTGTTTCCGGGACATAATATTGTTTAATTATTTTTTTTAAGTAATATTTGGGTTAGAATTTTTAAGTTGGATAATTAAATCTACATTATAGAAACCGTAAATAGTGCATCAGTTTAATAATTATATATCATTAACTATGTTGTGATTGTTTCCGGGACATAATATTGTTTAATTATTTTTTTTAGGTAATTTTTGGGTTAGAATTTTTAGGTTTGTATCAATGAAAATGAGAAAGAGAAAGATTCACAAGTGTAAAGTAATTATTATTGTGTTAAGAAGTGTATTTTATAGTTTAATATGAGAAAGATATGTAATTTTTTAGTTGATAATATTTTATAAATAAAAACAATGTCATTATATCTTGAGTTGATAATATTTTGTAAATAAAAACAATGTTAATTATAAGGAAAAAACAATGTTATTATAAATAAAAATTTTGATGTATTAAATATTATTTTTATATCTAACATAATTTTAGAGAAAAATAAAGTAATTAAACTTAAAAAAATATTATATTTTCAATTTCAAGTTGGAAAAGATTATGTTTTACCTATTTAAAAATATTTCTAGTAACTATTTGAATATCCATGTTAATTAATTAATTAATTTCAAATCAACTTGATTATAGAGAAAGTGGAAAATAAATATTTATATGTCTATCTAAAGTAACAATTTTTATATAACTTGCTGAGAAATAAAATAATTAAAGTAAAAAGATCTTATATTCTCATTTTAAGTCTGAGGGAATATGTATTAATTCTTATACTTAAAAAATATAGATGTGTGTGTGTCTTTAATAAATTATTTTTAATAAATTATTTTTAATAAAATTATTTGAATATCCATGTTAACTAATTTATTTCAATAACAACTTCATATATTATATAGAGAGAGAAATATTTAATGTTACCATATTAAAATTGCTCAATGCTCAAAGACACCAAATGTATATCCATAAATCAGCAAGTCAAATATATCAATAAATTATCTATGAGCAAGACTAAAATGTGACTCAAATCATAGTGGAATTTGTTCCAAGGGTCACCTACGCATATAGCTTATCAGAAGAGGCCAAACATATCCCTTGGAATTGAATATTAGAGAATGGGAAAATAAATAATAATCTCAATCACTAAAGAGTGGCATTCAAAAAGAAATATTAACAATATCTTAAAAATTCAATGTAGTAATATATATATTAATATATATATATATATATATATATATAATATATATAAACTCCAATGGTTAAAACATTCAATTAGTCTTGTGATTCTACATTTTTGTCATTTTATGTACATTTTTAGAAAAATTTGTCTTCAAAAGAATTCTTTGAATTACAAGTTAGGCTATGTAGTACTACACAATCCAAGTGCTCAACAATATTTTTAAGGCATTAAATCCATTTATACATTCAAAAATGCAATATACATAATCCATAAGGGTTATTCTTTAATATTATTTCTATTTGTTGCTAATCACGAGTTCGATTCTTTTCGATTCCCTTGGGGATTTTAGCCTACAGTTTACTCAATTTACCATCCACAAAATGTAGGGAAGTACCATGGAGTTTCTCATGCTTTATATATAGATCAATCTTAACCATGTATTTACCAAAGAACAAGATGCATTATATTCCTTAATATGTTTTTTATCTTGCAGTGTCTAAAAATAGATTACTAGATTACATAGATCAATCTTAACCATGTATTTACCAAATAACCAGAGACATTAAATTCCTTAATATGTTTTTTTATTTTGCATTGTCTAAAAAAGGATTGCCAAATTCATGTTTCTACATTAGTTGAGCCAAGATGCTCATTCTACAGCCTTGTATGAATAAAAAGAATGAATATGGTGTAAAGTAATTAGAAGTAAAAAGAAATGTGTGAGTAAGATGTTTAAACCTTATACTTTAAAAAAGAAAATCAATAGGAGATTTAAATAAACTATTTAAGATCTATGTTAACCAATTTGGGCTGATAAAATATCTATTTATACATGTTATGTAAAATATTCTTAATTCAATTTCAATTATTAATTTATAAATATTATATATATATATTATTATATATATATATTATATATTATTATATTATATATATTATATAACATTTTTAAAAAAATTATATATATATATCATGAAAAAAATATTATATAATTTATAATTTAAATGTTTATTAAACCTCATATGTATTATTATATATATTCAAAATACAATTTAAACAATAAAAAAAAATGGAAAAAATTTTCAACATTTATTTCACTCTAAAAAATTGGTGTGTTTAAAAAATTTAATACACTTTCTTATTATAGTATTATCTTTGATATAATTGCTAATTTTTACTACTTAAAAAGTAGTTACTAAAAATGTAAACATTTATGTAATTTGTGCTTTTCCTAATATATATGGATCTATCTCATACCTCCAAAAAAATGTATGTATACATTATATTCGCAATTCTAAAGAAAAGCGTAATAATGGCTAAGATTGCTGCCTTTTGACTATTTGCAATAATGGCTAAGATTACTACCTTTTGAGTATCTAAATTCCTTCATATTTGTGATAGGATAACAACTTAAAAAATACTTTTGAATAATATCTCGTTTTGATAATCCATTGATTGCACACAACTTTTTCTTCACTTTCTTGAATATAATAAAATTCTTTTAATTTATTATTTTACTTAAGAATTAGATTGATATTTTAACATATGATGCTTTAAAACCATATTTTCTTTTTAAAAGAATTGTTGATATTCATGTTATGAAAACCAGTAAATAGTCATTATAGTCGTGACTGTTTTACGTTAGCTACATAATAAACCAATCAAAAAACTTACCACACTTGAGTTAGAACATAGATATGTCTTAATATCCATAGTATGTTCATATGATCTCCTACACAAGCACATCAACGCTAAAAAACAAAGGCCCAATCATCCATCCATTATATAATAATAGATGATGTCAATAAAACCAAAAATAATACAACAATTGAACTCTAAAGCTCACAGAGCAAAAGTTGCACAAGTAAGTGCAACATAAACATTATCCAAATGGAATGGAACCATCCTCCATTTTGAAGAAAGTGGAAGTGTATGAGTCGGGACATGGTAGAAAGTATTATTTTTGATACAAAATCTAATGTAACATTTTGTTCATGATAGATATGAGTAAAGGAGATGCAACCAAATAAGTTTTTTAGATTCTTGATGCATTCCATTCAACTTGATAGCATCGGAGTATCGAGCGTGTTTTTTCCATTTATCCATTCAATAATTTTCTTTGCATCACCACAAATGTTTATCTATTCCAAGTTGATGTGCCTGACAAAGAACACTAAGCCCCATAAAGCAATGATTTCATCCCTAGTATTGGTTTCCTCATCACCATACCAAAAAATATGGGATTGTTCATCTGAATTTTTTATGATCACTACTCCACACCCACAACGACCCAATTTCACATCTCCATCAAAAAATTTGCTTGGATACTCCAACATTTGAGGGAAGCTTAGTGTCCTTTATGTTTTCTCCTTTGTTTCCCTCAATCCAATTTCTCCATGCCATGCACATATCTTGGAAGAAATCCACACCACATCAAACTGCTTATTGTCAAATTTCAACACATTTCTAGCCCTTCAAATGCCCCAAATAGTCAACCAAGGTAAGGCTCTTAGATTCTTACGCCTACTCAACCACCATATGAGACAAGATTCCAGTGTAGGGTAGCACCACCCCGAGGATAGATTGTGCGACTACAGAACCCAGAGACAAATAACAATAGCAATTGGACATTGAAAGAATAAATGTAAAGCAGCTTCATTTGCCAAATTGGACATAAGGCAAATGTCTATTCCACACAAACCCCTTGTAACAACTCACCCCACATTTACTAGCTTTTATAAGATATCCAAGGTAAACATGAGCTAAGAGTTACTATGACATGACCCAACCTCTAAGTTCCAGTT
>APFE031561795.1:0-10314 GCA_000404065.3 Pinus taeda | reverse complement strand
CATTAATGATAATGAACATTGTATTAATATTGATTTGGCAAATCAATTATCAAATCTAGAGCCAAATATAGGTGAAAAGGAAAATATTTTTTGCATGAAACAATATGAAATCAAGGAATTCCAAGTGACAATTGATGATTATGAATGCATATCTCAATTTATTGTTATGACTATGTGTATAAAAAGATAAACATAATTGTTGAATTAACATGGTTTGGAACACTGAGTTACTTCATATTAAACACATAAAAGAAGGTCACACTTCAAGACATTACAATGAAGTCAAATTCAATAGTATCTTTATCAAAATACCTAAAATGTATATTGAAGGTGATCATCAAGAAAATAAAAGTCAATTGAAAATATACAAAAACAATTTGACATAATTATTGTAGGAAAAAATGAAGAATGTTGTTGCTTTAGGAACCATAGTGAAAAATTGCTTACATAAATTAAGAAATTGAAAAGAAGTCATTACAAGACATAGTAGAACAACTTATTGAAAAGAAACCATCAAAATATTTAGATATGAAAATGCAAAGTTGAGGAGCAAGGAACAAATATAGATCCACTTAATATCATAACTCAAGAAGATGTGAAACCAATTGAAGTAAAAATATACTCAAATGCTGGCGTGCAAAAGATATAAATTCTGAGTGTACTTATTAATAGAAGCACATACATTAATAATGCAACATTGTTGCATGAAAAAATTAACCTTTAAAAGAAAATCAAAAATAATTTGCAAAAGATAGTTAATCAACATCCTAATCGCAAGAGCAAGTACATTAACTAGTCAATATATAAGCATCAACCAGAAAGGAAATAATTAATCTATCTTCCCAAGAATATTGATACTAATATCATTTAGTCTCATTATAACAATTCACCTAGGGAAGCCTATAACCATAGTGTTCCACAGAATATCAAATTAGGATGGTCAAATCATGTTATAGTTTGACAATTTTGCTTAGAAATTAAAATTTTATACATTTTGTTTGATCAATAATGACAACATCGAAAAACAAAGAATCAAGTGAAACTATTGCAAGTAGAAGTAAAGAATCAAGTGAAACTATTGCAAGTAGAAGTAAAGACATAAAGTCTTTTTATTAATAAGTTTCGACGACTCCCGGATGCGGATGTACGTTGGAATTGAATTGTTGGCAAGGGAACGAGATGGAAAGTGGCTTTGCCACATGGCCATCCGTAGACCTGCACACAAAGCCATAAAACAATTTACAGCAGCAGTAAATGGAATTTAAGTTGGCACTCTAATCAACTTGCCCGCATCTACCATCCTCAGCTCTGCATAATGGCACCCTCGGGTAATTTACATTCCACCTCCTCTGTCTCTAATCCTATGCCTCTGAACTGCCATTTTACCCTGGTTGCAATGGAACCAAGTTCACGCACTGCTACGAGAAAGCACTGCAGCATTTTATGCTACATTGAATTTGGTCCAGGTAATCATTATTCACAGAATTTTATCTGCAACCTTATTCTTCATTCTGAGGCTACTGAACATTCTACCTCTGAGCTGACCTTTGAACCTGCTGAGCCCTCTCAATTCTCAGTGCCGACTTCTCGCAGAAATTCTCTTCGTCCCCGCGTCATCATGCCCCTACTTCGCCATAGAATGCAGAGCAGAAGAGGGAGTAGCAGAGGCAGACTGCCTCGCTCTCCACCATCACCAGCCTCAGATTCCCCCTCCACCTTGGCTCATTATGACTCAGACCGCTATCTAGACACTCGCAGTGGCAGAGGCCGCACACGAGCTCTCTGCTCCCAACCTTTGCAAATCGCCCCTCCAGCCTCTAACGTCCCCTCAAGCCCATAGTAAACCCTTCACTCAGCCCAGTTCATGTATCGCTGCTCCCTAAACCAACCACTCATAAAAGCCACCATATCAATTACCTTCCACGAGGAGCCAGCCAACAAAGATGGATGCCTAACCGGCGAGGAGCCAGCCAACGAAGATGGATGCCTAACCTGCGAGGAGCCAGCCAGTGACGATGGATGCCCACATTGCGTAAAGGAGAAGAGGGATAATCCTCAGGACAAGACTACTGTGGAGGAGAAGAATAGCGATCCTCAGGCGAAGGGCGACACAGGTGTGTTGCAGTAGGAAGAGGACAACACGGATGCATACAAGTGTTTCATCATTGAAGAACACCCGTCAGCACTGCAAGACACATGACTCGCCAACACAGCATGACACACGACTCACCACGCGTCTTCGGGTTTCAGGATTCCAAAAATCACATCAACAGGATTATTTTGTGCATTTTTGAAAATTATGCAAGCTACTTTTTTCATTTGTTGGTCTCCCCTGCGCGGGCAGCAAGTTCATTTTTGCAAATTCAATTTTTGGACTGGACTGGTTTCCGATCTCTAGGCAGTCTCAATCTTGTTTCGATGCTTTATGCCTTGAACCTTGGCACTAACCTGCAGAGGCCAAAGCCTTAGTGTATTATTATGTTACAGTAGTAGAATTTAGACTTACTTAGAAGAAAGAAAAAAATTTGTTTCGACGACAAAGCATTTCTAAGGGGAAGGCAATGTTATGAACACAAATATATATAAATTAATATATAATAATTAATAATTAATTAATTTATAGTTAATGAAGAGACATGTTAAAGGACATGTCTTTGTGAAAATACATGACTTCTTATTAAAGGGTACTCTCACCTAATAATTATAATACTTATAACAAGATTCTCATTTCTAGTAGCATATCATTTTTTTTAAGAAACAGGAAGCTTTATATATTATCAAACTGGAACACGGGTCAGAACCCTTACATTCATAGGTTGTTCTTCAACTATTGCAAACCAAAATTGGTCAAAATGGATTTTGTGTCTATTTTTCCTATATCCTATCTTGGCTCTAACTAAGTTTCTTTTAGGCAATTATATAACATTGATTTACAAAACATTGTTCAAAAAAAGGGAGAAGACTGAAATAAAATTTATTCCTAGAAGTTTTCCATTTTCCATGGAATTTTCATTTGTTGCCTCCTCCTACATCGAGACCTTTGTTTCTGCAAACTCCTCAAGCTTGCCTGAATTATCCGTGGTAGGAGGTGAAGGATAATACAAGACAAATACTTCTTTAACAAACCCCATGGTCATTGCTTCCACTGTTACTTCTATCCCCTCCACCTTGGCTGAGAGGTTATCAGTTTCTGTAGCCACTTTTTCCATTGTAAGCCTTAGTCTCTCCACATCTTTCATCAACTCAAATTCACGCATCTGCAACAAGAAGTGGGTTCGTGTCTCCTCCAGTAACTTCTCCCCAATACACTCCATTTTGACCAACTTCTCCTCTAGTGAGACGACGTCATGTACTTCTCCCAACCACTCTTCAATTACCCCACCTAGAAATGCCATTCTTTCCTTCAGATGAACTTTAATTAATACTTGATGCAATTTCTTTGCAGTTGCTCTCAATTAATAGCAATTTGACTTACTCATATCATGCTTTTCCTTCATTGTTATGCATTTAATTGTTGTGCTGTTCTTTCGCATGGTTATACCTGTTGGGTCGTACAATGGGTATAAGTTTACTCTTGATTACACTGTATTTTTCCTTCTTTTTACGTATTTGTTCCCTGATATAGTAAGATGTTGATAAACTTCGATGAGAAATGACTAAAATTGCTTTTGATACAGTTCGACTTAGCAAAGCTAACTTTCGTTGTTTTTATGCAAAAATTGGCAAAGGGAGCAGTTGTTGTTCAAAAGATTGAATAGCAAATGCTAAACAGAGGAAAAGGAGCGGGTCTTATGCAGACGAATCAAGGAATAAATCAAGAGGATCGGTGCAAGTTGGAATGTTGTATGATAATAGCATTTAGTTGTGAATCGCATTTATCTCTTTTACTTCTTGATTATAAAAGGGAACTTCTCACCCTTTTGAGAGGAGTAATTTTAATATACAAAGTGTAATATTGAAGAAGATAGCGCGTTGTAATGACATTTGAATTCGATGATTAATACATGAATTGAGTTGTTCACTCGTGATATTCTAAAGTAGTTAAGCAGTATTCGTTAGCGGCTTGGGTCCAGACACTGGTGGATTCCACAGTTGTTCCATGTGCTTTTACTTTTCCTCTATCGCAAGTTTATTTACTCTGCCTTATAGTCTTACAGACGGTTTACTTTCATTGGTGTGGAATTCGTGTATGTATTTCATTACTTCTTAATTCTATCAATCGATTTCATTTACTTATGTTGTGGATTGAATTAATCATTAGAAGAGAGTTATTTCCAGTTCATTAAAAAATAGAAGTGTTATTGATTGGATTGGATGCTTTATTCCTCAAGAGTAGTTTAGAGTCAGCTAGAAGAGCTCTGTTACTACTACAGTGCACTTAGTCTATGCAATTGTAATTAGAATCTCTTGATTAAGATTGAGTCTTGGTTCTGATTAAGGTTGAGTTTTGATGCTTAGATAGATTATTTTCCCTGAAGTTGCAAGCTTGAGATTTATGATTTAATCTGTTTACTCTTGTATTGAATTTAATAAATTATCTCAAATCATTACTCTCCATAGATATAGCATTTGCACATATTGTGTACACTCTTGGAACAGAAAGACGTACCCAGGTTGATGATTAATGTGAGGCAATTAGGAGTTTTTAAAAACACCTTATAGCACCCAACATTTTGGCGTCATTGCTGAGGAGAGTGTTGCCATTTCACAGAAGAGTGATGTATGTTTGATAGTTGCTGCTGGGAAAGAATTGGGTATTAAAAATGGAAGGTAAGAACCTGCGTACAAGTAAGTAAAGTGATTGCTCCCTCACTCGCTTTTCAACACAAGTAGGTAGGAATTGAAAGTAGAAATAGAAAATTGATGTTTATTTGTTGTGAAAGAATTGGGTATTAAAAACGGAAGGTAAGAACCTGTGTACGAGTAAGTAAAGTGCTTGCTCCCTTACCCGCTTTTCAACAAAAATTTCTTAGAAATTCAAGTATAATGAATGTTTTTATTTTTATATGAATGACTAAGAAGAAAATAGTAGAAAAATATATAATTCCTCCATCCAAATCTGTAAAATCCAAGGGACTGGTGACCCTTGGACGATTAACCTTCATTGACGAAATCATAAGAAAATCTGAGTCTTAGTCATCAGTAGGACCTTGAATCGTTTCTACAAGAAATCCTATTGTAACCCTTCAGGCTGCAGGATCACCATCTGTAGCTAACGCTAAGATTCATAGCAAAACTAAAGGGTCTGAACAGAGTTTTCATAATACTAAAAAATTGTAGATTAGCCCTTTAAAAGAAGGGAATTATTGCAACCTCCATGAAGGAGGAGGAGAAACAGGTAGTACTAAATTATCAGAACCCAAATCTCCTCAAACAGTGGTTAAACAGAGGACCCCCAGTATTCCAGACCAAGGAAGTGTTGTTAAAATCATTTTACAAGTCTCTTCTAGCCCTCCCAGTAACAAATCTCCAGCTCCAAAAATCCTTGAAGAGTATTGGCATATTTTTGACCAAATGGCCAATAATCAACGATAACCTTAAACCTCTACATTACAATATCCTATTGTTGACACAGCAGTCAATGCTGCCATGAAAGCCATCCCATTACAGAATATTCCTACCTTTCATGGGCTAACTTCAAAGGATCCTCATGCATTCCTTTTTGAATTCGATGTTTTATGTAGGGGTTATGATTACACTAATGACCCCCAGAAACTGAAGTTGTTTCCTTCTACTCTGAAGAGAGCAGCGCTGCGTTGTTTTATGGGGCTTGGTGGAGGTACCATTAATGACTGGGAACAAATGAAAACAACATTTTTGAAAAAATACCAAGATTTTGCCAAAGTAGAGAACTGAAGGATGAAATCTTTCAAATGGTAGCTAAGGCTAATGAGACTCTTGAAGAATATGTAGAAAGTTTTCAATATAATCTGCAAAAATCTCCTTATGCAAATATACCCCCTGAAGTTCTTAAAAACACAATGACTAAAGGTATGAAAGACCAATGGGTAGAAACATTAAACTTAATGGGGAAAGGAGATATTTATCAAGAGGATTTTGACAATATTGTACAATTGTGTATCAGGTGTTCAAGAGGCAGTACAAGGCTGAAACCAACTGGGCACGATGCGATCACTAGAGATAATAGGACTTCAGAAGGAAGCATTACATGAGTTGAAATTAGTAATTTTCTTGAAGATTTCAAGACTGATATCTTGGGAACCCTGACAACACAATTGGATATCATGCAAGCCAAACAGAAACAGGCCGAAGGAAAACAGAACTTGGCCATTTTCTATCCACGATGTAGGAAGAAACACCATCATAGAGAATGTCTACTAGATATGACATAGACATGCGTCATTTGCACTAAGGATCATGCTACGGAAAGTTGTCCATAACTTCCTGGGTTAAAAGCGGTCTTCAAGGAAGCCGAGGAGGAAGTGGAACCAATGTATCTGATGAACCAGTGCCATCAACAGCAAGCACGACCGATAGGTATGCCTACAAAACCTTCTTTTTTCTTTCCTTCCTAACAATATAATTCTCAGCAGTATCCAGAGACATCATGGCAGAACCAACCACCCTTCTCTAATTGGCCACCTCAAGCCTATTCTATGCCAACATGGCCCAATCAATCAAATTGGCCAAATTCCTCTTATCCTCCACCATTTTAGCAGAATAACCCCTATCCCTCGCAAAGGTCCCCTTCTAGCTCGCAAAATCAGAACTGGCAACCAAATTGGCAACGATCAGTAAACCAGCCTACTGGAACAGTTCCTCCATCTCAACCAACCTTACCAGCACCTTACGCATTGCTGCAAAATCCTCAATCTAATATATAGCGACAACTCCTAGCCCAACCAAATCCAAATCCTAACAACAGACCCATCCAGTCAGTACAAATTATTGAGATTCTAGACCCTGAAGTTGATTCGAGAGAATGTAATGACTTAAGTTGAGATCTGGACTCATAATTACCCCGAATGAGGATAAAAATCTGCAACCTGAAATCAAAGAGACATATCCTGATAAGTCGTCGACTGTAGATAGCCAGCAAACAATGCAGGGAGAAGATACAGTCAGGAAGAAGGATCTCGAGCAAATCATAACTTCTTCTCCCCCATTCCCAAAAAGATTGATAATACCTCGACCAATTGAATATCTTGATTTTGATCTTATGGGAGAACTCAAGAATATCTGTATAGAAATACCCCTCCTCCATGCTATTCAAGACATTCTGATATATGCTAAAACTATTAAAGAACTGTGTATAAAGAAGTCTATGAGGAAAAAAAAAATAACCCCAACTGTCCATGTTGTCAAGACTTTGTCTAATTTATTACTAGGCAAAGAGACACTTGTAAAATATGAAGACACGGGAAACCCCATTGTCGCAGTCCAGATAAATAGTCGCTCTTTTCCAAATGCTTTAGTCGATTTAGGGGCAACCATTAACATTCTCACAACAACAACTTGCGAAATGCTTGGCATCACAGCCTTGGAACCAACAACTACCCTGTTGGAACTTGCTGACCACTCACTCATTAAGCCAGAAGGAACATTACCAGATGTGATGGTTTCTGTAGACACTTGGGAATATCTAGCAAAACTTTTTATTATTAACCCTAGGAACCGGCTAGATGGACATCCCTTAATATTAGGAAGGCCTTGGCTAGCAACAGTCGATGCTTATATCAGCTGCCGAACAGCCAGTATGACCATAACTCGAGGAAATGATGTAAAGAATCTAGTCTCATACCCTCCCGCTCAGCCAATTCTAACCATTATAAAAACTCGGAAACAACCTGTAACATATTTAACATAAAATATTCATTCACTATTGACTGTGACAGATGCCCTTGAATTCAAAAACCAAACAAAAGACGATGTCATTAATACTTCTATCAATCACCCTGCTACGGTGTCTAATTTGAGATGTCACATGATTAAAGCAGTCCTTGACAATGGGATTGAAGAATATTCCCTGAGAGATATCAATGACCAACCAATACCAACAACCACTGTCTATAATAGCAAGCCTATCGAAATCGAGGAAGTGAAGATCTTGAACATCAACAGTAATCTGAGTAGCAACCAGCAACAGAAACTTATCCAAGTCCTTAGGAAATACAAAGGGGATTTTGCATGGGACTACCCATACATGAAAGGATTTGACCCTCAGTGATGCATGCACCACATCTACATTGAAAAGGATGCAAGACCCATTCGACAACCGCAACGTAGATTGAATCGTCATCTAAAGGATATTGTGAAAGAAGAACTTCAAAAATTATTAGATGTGAATTTTATTTATCCTATATCTGACAGTAAATGAGTTTCCCCACTAGTCATTGTCCCCAAAAAGAATGGAAAATGGAGGATATGTGTTGACTACAGAGAACTCAACAAACCAACACAAAAAGACCAGTTTCCCCTTCATTTTATTGATCAGGTCCTAGACACACTGGCAGGGAATAAATTATTCTCTTTCTTGGATGGCTTCAATGGCTACAACCAAATTCAGATTGCCCCTGAAGACCAGGAGAAAACTACTTTTACCTACGCGTGGGGAACATTTTCTTACAGAGTATTGCCTTTTGGATTGTGCAACGCACATGCTACTTTCCAAATAGCCATACTCAGTATTTTCGCAGACTTGATAAATGAAAGATTGGAGGTGTACATGGACGATTTTACACCCTACGAGGATGACTTTGATAAGGCATTATAGATATTGGAGAAAGTCCTAGAACGATGTATTGCTACTAGGCTATGCTTAAGTCATGAGAAATGTCATATGATGGTGACAGAGGGCCTAATTCTGGGTCATTACATTTCAGTAGCTGGAATTCAGGTAGATCTAGCAAAGATACAGCTAATCCTCTTATTAGCTACTCCCTGCACTCAAACAGAGGTACGTAGTTTTTTGGGATTTGCTGGATATTATCGTAGATTTATAAAGAAATTTTCGCAGATTGTTGCACCTTTATATGTCTTGATAGGGAATGTTGATTTTATATGGACTGATAAATGTGACATTGCCTTCACGGATCTTAAACGGTTAGTATTGACAGCACCAATATTACTAGGGTCGAACTGGGATATACCTATCCAGATTTCATCAGACGCATCACATACAGTTATTGGAGCTATTCTTGGCCAAGAAGAAGACAAGAAACCCTACGCTATATATTGCATCAACAAAAACCTAACTCCTGCTGAGTTGAACTATACAATCATAGAAAAAAAGTTTCTAGTTTTTATTTATGCTATAAACAAATTTAGACACTATATAACTGGATATCCTATGTTTTTGTATACTGATCACTCTGCTATTAAATATTTAGCCAACAAACCTATCACAAATGGAAGAGTGACTTGTTTGTTACTACTTCTACAGGAATTTGACATAACTATAAGGGATAGAGTAGGGAAGGAGAACCTGGTGGCAGACTTCCTCTCCCGAGTACCAAAAACAGACGATACACTAGCAGTGGAGGATCAGTTCCCGTATGAACATTTTTTGTTGTGGCCATAAAAACACCATGGTATGTAGATGTGGTGAATTACTTAGCAGTGGGAAAATTAACCAATCATCTGACATCCAAAGAACAGAAATTGATTGTGCAGCGCAACACTCGTTTCTCCTGGATTGGAGGATATCATTTCCACACAAGGGCTAACATGCACATTCGCAGGTGCATCAGGGAGGACGATATTTATGATATATTAAAAGCTTGCCATGAAGGACCTTGTGGTGGACACTTTGCAGACAGCAAAACTGGACATAAAATTCTACGAATGGGCTACTATTGGTCCACTATTTTTAAGGATGCCAAGAAATTTGTTCAGGGATGCAATAGTTGCCAAAGGATGGGCCACCCTAGGAAATCTAATGAAATTCCCCTGCATCAACAGCTGGTGATAAAACATTTTCAGCATTGGGCATTAGATTTCGTTGGGTTGATCAAACCATCATCCAACCAGAAATCGTATATATTGTTCGCAACAGAATATGTAACTAAGTGGGTGGAAGCAATAGCGTTATGAAGAGCAACAGAGCAAACTGTTATTAGCTTTCTTTTCGAAATTTTTGTGCAGTATGGTTTACCCAGAGAAGTGATTACTGATGGGGGGCCATAATTTGTGGGTCACAAGATTGCTGCTACACTAAAAAATCATCACATTACACATAGAACTACCTCTCTGTATCACCCGCAGGCGAACGGGCAGGTAGAGAGCACCAATAAAGTTATTGAAGCTATTCTAACAAAGACAGTCTCATCGTATAGACAAGACTGGACTGCTTGA